>JAODAL010001066.1:0-252477 GCA_025379985.1 Phyllomedusa bahiana | reverse complement strand
TAAAAGAAAAACCCCCGACAGCCCCTTACCTGACCTCGCCCCTCCGGGCTGTTGCCCCCGGGTTTTTTCTTAGGGGTGTAAAGTCACCAGGCCCGCCCCGGGGGGCGGGTTTGGTTGACCCCAAACCGGGCCGCCTGGGCTTTTCACCTCCGGCTGCACAGAGCCGCTTTCCTGCTGGGCCACAGATTACTCCGCGGACCTCTGTTTCCGAAAAAGTTTCAAACTGAAGTGCGTCCGCGGGAGGGAAAAAACATTAGGCCCCGCCCCCGCTGCCGTCGCCAAGGCCCCTAAAGCCGAAAAAGCCGAAGCATTAGCGACTGGTTTTAGCGGTTTAGGACCCAAAACGACCGGCCGGGCCGGCGGCTTTTATGGGGGGGCCCCCGGCCCCGGGGACAAAACCGCCCCCCGGGGGCACGTGTAAACCGGCCCCGCCCCCTGGGCTGGGGCCCCCGGGCTGCACAGGCCCCGCACCCTAAAAGGGGCCCACAGATTACTCCCCCGGGAAACCTTTGTCCCCCAAAGAAATCAAAAACGTAGGGTGCTTTCCCGGCCCGGTTTAAATACATTTAGTCCCGCCCCCGCTGCCTTTCCCAAGGCCTAAGCCCTAAGCCGTTAGTTTTGCGATTTGGTAGCGGTTTTTGGAAACCCCTAACGTTTGGGCCCTGCGGGGCGGCGAATAGCGGCGGCCCCGGGGGAACTACCTCCAGGCAGGGGTTGTAAACTTGAAGCTCTTTGGACCCTAGTCCCAAATAGTGAAAATGGGGCCTCCTCGCTAAAATGCCCTTTTAAACAAATGTGTGGTAAAAGGACTTTTTGGGGCCCCCACTGGGGAAAAGGGCCGGGTAGCAACGGCAAACCTCGCATCCCTTTTAACTACCCCGGGGGGGGGGCCCGAAAAGGGAAATCTAATCACTTGTACATTTTTTTTCCCGGGCAAAATGGGTTTTTGCAGGAGCTTTGGGACTGAGCCGGGCTCTACGCCAAACAAAAGGGCCCCAAAATGGGGGTTTTTATTCGGGTAAAAAAACTTAAAAAATTTCCTTTGGAAAAACTTTGGATTTGAAAAAAAATTTTAAATTTTTTTAATTTTGGACAGTGCTGGACGTCTTTTGAGTTCCCCCAAAAGGGGAAAAACCCTTTGAAATTTTTTCGAAAAACCCTATGAGTGAAAAGACCCTTATGGGCTGCCTTTTAAGGCTAGTAAAAAGTTTTCACCCTCAACATCAAAATTTTAAGTGCCTGGGCCCTAAACCTGCTCTCTGGCAAGGGCCCCAATTTTGTGGCAAATTGATAGAAAACATCATAAAAAAGCCTTTTGGAAAGAGGGCAGGGGTTTTTTGGGGGGGTTTTTAAATTTCGAAATGGGTGTGGAAAAACCTGGGGCCTTGTGGAAAAAAAAGAAAAAAAAATGTACGGGGCCCTTCATAAAAAAAATGGGATGGGGGCCCGGGAAACCTTCCTGTCGAAGGGGGGTTTGGGAAGGGGTGTTTTTAAAATTTGGGGCCCCTGAAAGGATCCAAAATTATGCAACTGCTGTGGGGCTCACTGTCCTCTTTGTGCAACTCTAGTTACGCTTTTCCTTTCAATTTAGAGGGTTTGCGGGGCAATAGTGGAGAATCTAAAATATTTTAAGGGTTTTCTTGGTTTTGTCAAGAAAACCTACAAAAAAAAGCTTTTAAAAAATGTCTCTAGGGAACATAACAAAAGATTTTTTTCATTAAAAAAAAAATTATATTGAAATAATTTTTTTAAGAGAGGTTTGGGGGGGGTCATTTGACCCAAAAAAAAGGATGGGCCCCTTTTTAAAGGGGGTTTTTTTCCCATCACCCCGTTTAACAGAGCTGTTTTTAAATTCATGCTCCGGGTCTCTTCTTTTTTAGGGGCAAGTCACTAGAATTTAAACTCAGTTTTCAAAGGCCCTGCTTTTCCTCTGACATGAAAGCAGGAGCTGTTTTTTAAAAACCCAAGAGAACTACAGGAAGTCTCCTTTGGGTTTTTTAGATAAGAAAATTTACCAAGCTTTTGGCGGGCTTTGTGTGCTGATCGTTTTGATTGTCATCACTGCTATCAGATAAGACAAAACAGCAGGTGAAGCAGGGCGAGCAGGTATTCACCTATAAAAAACCTGAGGGGCCCCCTCAAAACCGTTTAAAAATAAACTTTTATCTCCCTTCAACAAAGAAAGTTTAAACAAAGCAATCTATTTGGAAAACGTCTTATTTACGTTCCCTACATTTGAAAGCGAATCTTTGTATAAAAAACCCCCTTTTAACTAAAACTCCCACCTTTGGGAGACTTCTATTACATGTCCAATTTTCCTAAATTCTGGGAGGGGCCCTCTTCTGTATAGTTGATAGAGGGAGTCAGGAGGACCCTGTGAGGTTTGAGGGGAGAACAAAAACCCCGGATTTCCAAAAAGCTGTTCATGAGCTTCCCAAAAGAACGGGTTCCCTTAGTTACTTCACAGAAGTGCAGTTATGTGTTCACTTTTGCTGGAGGTACACTTCAAAGAGATAAAAAAATGTAAGTAATAAAGGAAAATAAAAATACTCCTTGGGCAGAGGGAGACACACATGCAGATAAAAGGTGACAAAGCTCCCATAACTCATAAGGGGACGCAAATCATCTCCTGCATAGAAATCTCTGTGTGTTTGTGTAGCTTCAGGTTAGTAGGATTGAACGCTCGCCAGAGTATCTGGAGGCTGATCAATGGAATGAGCTCGCCTGACACAACTACATACGTGATGGTTAGGATTATCTTCTTTCTGCAAACTGGGATCAGGGCCACATATTGGCAGGATCTTGAAAAACTGCAAGTTCCTGTTTGAAAGGGAATCATTTCCTACAAGTAAAAAACACAAACATATAGCCTAGTGTTCGCACCTCTGTAATGAACTGTGTACGACAATGACTGTAACTTGAAAAAAAAAATTGGGTTCAGGACTTCCCAAATCTGAATTTTTTCTGTAGCCCTAACCCTAACATTATCCCTGACCTTAACCCTAAGCTGGGCTTTACGGACTTTAAGGGTTAATTTAGCATTCCCCGATGCGCCCAGTCCCTCCTCGCTCCTGTTATGTTTTAACTTCTAATCCAATGTCAACTTGACACTTGCGTTGCGGCGTCACTTCCAGTTGATGTCACCTTGATGCTCCCGCTGCGACGTCACTTCCAGTTGATGTCAACTTGATGCTCTCGGTGTGGCGTCACTTCCAGTTGATGTCACCTTGATGTTCTCAGTGTGGCATCACTTCCAGTTGATGTCACCTTGATGCTCTCGGTGTGGCGTCACTTCCAGTTGATGTCACCTTGATGTTCTCAGTGTGGCATCACTTCCAGTTGATGTCCTCTTGATGCTCTTGATGTGGCGTCACTTCCAGTTGATGTCCTCTTGATGCTCTCGATGTGGCGTCACTTCCAGTTGATGTCCTCTTGATGCTCTTGGTGTGGCATCACTTCCAGTTGATGTCACCTTGATGCTCTCGGTGTGGCGTCCCTTCCAGTTGATGTCCTCTTGATGCTCTTGATGTGGCGTCACTTCCAGTTGATGTCCTCTTGATGCTCTCGATGTGGCGTCACTTCCAGTTGATGTCATCTTGATGCTCTCGGTGTGGCGTCACTTCCAGTTGATGTCACCTTGATGCTCTCGGTGCGACATCACTTCCAGTTGATGTCCTCTTGATGTTCTTGGTGTGGCGTCCCTTCCAGTTGATGTCCTCTTGATGCTCTCAGTGTGGGGTCACTTCCAGTTGATGTCACCTTGATGCTCTCGGTGTGGCGTCACGTCCAGTTGATGTCCTCTTGATGCTCTGGGTGTGGCGTCACTTCCAGTTGATGTCACCTTGATGCTCCCGGTGCGACGTCACTTCCAGTTGATGTCCTCTTGATGCTAGTGGTGTGGCGTACCTTCCAGATGATGTCCTCTTGATGCTCTTGGTGCGGCTTCACTTCCAGTTGATGTCCTCTTGATGCTCTCAGTGTGGCGTCACTTCCAGTTGATGTCCTCTTGATGCTCTCGATGTGGCGTCTCTTCCAGTTGATGTCCTCTTGATGCTCTCGATGTGGCGTCCCTTCCAGTTGATGTCCTCTTGATGCTCTCAATGTGGCGTCACTTCCAGTTGATGTCACCTTGATGCTCTCGGTGTGGCGTCACTTCCAGTTGATGTCACCTTGATGATCCCGGTGCGACATCACTTCCAGTTGATGTCAACTTGATGCTCCCGGTGCGACGTCACTTCCAGTTGATGTCAACTTGATGCTCTCGGTGTGGCGTCACTTCCAGTTTATGTCAACTTGATGCTCTCGGTGTGGCGTCACTTCCAGTTGATGTCATCTTGATGCTCCCGGTGCAATGTCACTTCCAATTGATGTCACTAGCAATAGTGATATTGGCCTAAAGAGAGGTTGCACAGGGAGAAGGACGAGGTGACACTGGACAGATAATGAGGACGCATCGGGAGTAACAAGGGAATGGTAAGTTATCCCTTAAAAGCCAGTAAGGAAAACCCTAACACTAAACCTAAAAAGGTTAGGGATAGGCTAGGTTTCCATCTACGTCAGACATATTTTTCGCCTCAGTGAAGGACACTGTGGTGGAAAGTCGATGGACCCATTGTAATTAATAGGGATTGTCGGGCGCCGATCTCATGGCTTCCGTTTTTCACCTCTCCGACTCACGAATGTAACCTCTGACGCAGATTTGAACCAGGCCTTGGGATTAGAGTAAATTTTTTTTTTTTTTTTTTTAAGCACAAACTTTGATTTAGCTCAACCCACATTAAATCACTGGGATTTGGGCTGAATTTGATATTCTTACCGAGCACTATAGTCGTGATACATTTGTGCATACATGAGTGCATTTGAGAAGCAATTCTCCCCCATTTCTTTTTTATGCCCTATACTGCCATTGTAACTGACCATGGGGTTTTCAGCCTCGAGCACTACCCTAATGCCCAAATGGTCAGTCCATCCCCGATCACAATCAGAGGTTATTTGCTCCACTGGAGTTGTCAATTGATAGATAGATATCCCTTTCCTTGAACAAATGGTAAGCTATAGCTTTTTACTATTATCTCAAAACCTATACTTCTTCACATTCAGCAATTTTGGTGTGGAGCACCATGTAGGCTTTTTGATATTACAATAGATTGCCTCAAGGGTGTGTCCACATGGCAGTGTGAAAATACCGTCTGCGTTTTGTGGATTCGACCGTCCCCCTCAACCACCGGGCGGAAGAATGAACATGTTCCAAGTTTTTTGGACTGCCGGCGGTGTAAAAAAATATCCGGTGGAAAATCCATGCAGTGTGGACTGCTGCACGGATTTTCTATTAAAATCTATCAGGATCTTTGACAGTTAGTTTACAGATGGCTTTCAAATCCGAAAACTGGCTGCAAATCCAACCAAAAATCCTGCCGTGGGGACAAGCCTTAAAGGGGTTGTCTCACTACATCAATTCATCTTACCTCAGTCCTGTTTTCTTGGTTTCATTTTGAATTCAGGGATGTGTTTACTGACTTCTACTAGGCTGCAGTAGAAGCCAGGTCTGTAGCTATAGCAACCAATGCTGGCAGCCTATCATGAGAGAGTAAACAGGTCTGTAGCTATAGAGACCTGAGGAGCTGATGCAGCCCATACAAGAGGGGATATCTCAGAATAGGTAGGACACTGTTAATGGATATATATTGGAAAGTGACTTGTTTTTGCAAGATCTTTAACATAAAATGCAATCCTTGTAGTGAGACAACCCCTTTAAGGGAACAGTTCAGCTCACTAACTAGGATTGATTTAATCATAACTTCCTTAACTAGTTTGCTAACTAGTCATTAACCAAAATGTTTGTCAACATGGGACCTTGTGCCGTATCAGTTTGAAGTGATCTTTTGCTTTTTCCCATCAGGCATTATAGCATCTCTATCACATTTTTCTCGGACAAAGATTGAATACATCACATGGAATCCCAGCAATCAGCAAGTGTTCAATTTCCCTGTAGCACCACATCAGGATATATGAAGTACTACATGGTTCCTATTGAAATCGGTGAGTGCCTCCATATAATGCTTGGTCATACTGAGTCCACCACAGTGAAAGACTTTTTCTGTGACTTTTCAAAACCAGATTTCCCTTTTAAACTAGAAAATATGACTAGTAGGCACGTTTCCATTTACTGTCTAAGAAATCGAGTGGCCTGAAATGTGTTACTTATTAGAAATTCACATTTTGACCTACATTTGACTTCTGTATGATCGGAGTGGTTTGGTACCAGTCACCGAATTCTATTGTCACGTTGCACACTGCGGTCATGGACTGTGGACGTGCTTGTGTCTGTCGTGGTCTCGTTACTCCCGTGGCGGATCCCGCCAACTCTACGGTGTACTTACCTGTCCCAGCTCCTGTCCCATTGGTGACATCTGTCGGCAGATTTGACCCCTTCCTCTGGCTCCTTGGCGTGCTTTGCGTTACCTGCTGTATACCTACCACCGCACCAGTCCGTTATACCTGCTGACTATCTGCCATTGTACCAAGTCCGTTATCTTTTTGGGTTACCTGCATTACCTGCCTATGGCTGCACCTGCTGTCACCTGTACCAGTAGCTACTTGTCCGGGACTTTGGCTGTCATCGGGGGTCACCACCTATAACATCTTGCCCGCGGTGATCATTGAGGATCCACCATATAACGACGATCGACGGGTCAGTGGATACTGACACCGCCGGATCATTACATCTATATCATTATTGTCAAATACCTTGGTTAGTTTAGAGGTGATCCAGTAAGGAAATGACTTATATTTTAGCTGGAGTAATAGTTGCAAAAGTCCTGATCAGAAACTGTTGTCTTTGTAAACTGATCCACTAAAAAAGTTAGGTCCACGTTAAATGGCTGAACACTCAGTTCAACCAGTGCAAATTCGGTGAAAACAGAAATGAAACCTTTTAAGAATCTGCACGTTATTGGCAAAGCTGGGAAGGGATTTTCCCCATAGAAAGCCATCCGCAAACACTGTGATATGAAGGAGCTCTTTCAATAGTGCAGATGAGAAAAGTGACAAACATGACAAAGTAGTCTCAGAACCCAAAGTGCCAACCAGATGGAGTTTATGCATGGGATACAATGTACTAACCAGGACGGTTTTAGGAGGTGGTAAACTGGATGGTGCTTTGCCCTTAATCTTATGTCATATGGTGTCCATACAGTTTGTGAAATTCTGAAACAATATGATATTAACGAACATTTGAAGTTATCGAGCTGTTGACCCCACGTAAGAACAAAAATGAGGCTCCTCCGAAGGCAACAGGGGCCCTTCCTTTTGGTTCCCACTTTGGATTGACCAACATTAGGGTGCGTTCACACGGCAATGGACAAACACCGGTCGGTTATCCAACCGGTAGTTATCCGGTTTGTGTGCCGTGCACACGGCCGCGCAGAGGGTGGGTGTGGCGGCTTTTCTCTGCGATGAGTGGAGAAAAGCCATCCCCCTTCACATTCATTTACACATATACCTTCTGAAAACCGGACAGAAGAATGTGCTGGTGGAATGTCTTGCGGGCGGCCCAAGGGGCGGAAAAACCGCCGGGTTTTCCATAGAGCACCATTGTGCTCATTTTTGGCCGGTTTTTCAGGCGGTCTGCAAGACCGCAAACCGCCTGAAAAACCGGCCGAGAACCCGTGCAGTGGGGACATGCCCTTACAAAGGAACTTTTTAGCTGGATATTGAACGGCTTCTCATCAGACGAAAGCCACCACAGTCACACTTTGCACTGGCTATTCTGATTAGCAAAGTCTAATGGGCTTCTACCTTTTACCTCCATGCATGGATCAGGACTTTGCTACCGGAAGCCCCATTAAATTGTGTTTCCAGAGTAGCTGTTGACTGATGAAGGTGGAGGAGAAGAACTAAAAGTAGCCTGGGTCAAAACTCAAAAACAGATAAAATGATAACCAAAATCAGAGGCAACACACCGTCTAAACCAGACAGCACGATTAGATTAGGAGGTAGGCAAATAGGAGGTCAAGCAGTGATGGGTCAAAAAGTCAGTATGACTCACAGAAGGATAATCCCGGAAGGACAAACTGGATAAAATGAATGGCATACAGTTTACATAGACTGATAAAACTAGGGAGCACAAGACAATAACCGCCAATAGTCTCCAATGTAAAAATAGGAACTCTCTAGGAGCTAGAGAGAGTGCAAAGAAGGGCAACCAAACTTATAAGGGGAATGGAGCATCTTAGTTATGAGGAGAGATTAGTAGAATTTAACTTACTTAGTCTTGAGAAAAGACGGCTTTGGGGGGACATTATTAATTTATATAAATATATAAATGGTCCCTACAAAAAGTATGGGGAAAAATAATTTCAAGTAAAGCCCCCTCAAAAAAGACAAGGGGACATTCCCTTCGGCTAGAGAGAAAAGGATTCAATCTCCAGAGGAGAAAGCGCTCTTCACTGTAAGAACTGTGAATCTGTGGAATAGCCGCCTGAGGAGCTGGTCACTGCAGGAACAGGTGAGGGTTTCAAGAAAGACTTAGATAACTACCTGAAACTAAATAATATTAGTATGTATGTAGCTATGTAATAATTCTGGATCCTGGATGGTGACGGTTCAGTTGTCAGAAATGGGGTCTCCATTGGAGCAGATTGGTTCTTGCCTTGTGAATTCCAGGGCATTCACCAGTGGGGAAGCTGGGCTTAAAATTCTTTTCTCCCTCCCTTTAACCACATTTTCCCCACCCTTGGTTGAACTTGATGGACACGTGTCTTTTTTCAACCGTACTATGTAACTATGTATTGAAGAACAGAGTGTTGGGAGCTCCAATAGGTGGAGAAATCAACCCTCTACTGGCCCTATGGATTGGCCAATCAGCCATAATTACTGACTGAATGAGCATCCCTGCCAGCTCCGCCAGAAAGACTGGAGCAACAACTGGCAGAGACAGACAATGAGAGAGAGAGGTAAGGACATTACATTTATTTAGTAGCGCTGCAAATGTACAGTTGAAACCAGACATTTACATATACTATATGTAAAGATACATCTGCATGTTTTTCTCACTATCTGACATGAAATCAGAATAAACCTTCCCCGTTTTAGGTCAATTAGGAACCAAAATTATTTGTATTTGCCAAATGTCAGAATAATGAGAGAGATAATTTTTTAAGGCATTTTTATTACTTTCTGTAAAGTCAAACGTTTCCATACACTGGGATTACAATGGATTTAAAAATTTGGTGCAGCCCATATGATGATGTCAGGTCTTTGAAAGCTTCTGATAGGTTTATTGACAACATCTGAGTTAATTAGAGACACATCTGTGGATGTATTTTTTTTATGCACACCAGAAACACACTGCTTCTGTGTGTAACATCATGGGAAAGTCTAAAGAAATCAGCCAAGAGATCAGGAAGAGAGCTGTCGACTTGCACAAGCCCTGGATCATCCTTGGGGGTAATTTCCAGATAACCTAAGGTGCCTCGTTCATCTTTTACAAACAATTATATGCAAGTAGAAAACAAGTGGGGAAATGTCCAGCCATCATACCGCTCAGGAAGGAGCTGGTTCGTGTCTCAGATATGAATGTTGCTTTGGTCTGACATGTGCATATCAACCCAAGAACAAAAAGCAAAAAGACCTTGTGCAGATGCGGTGGAAGCTGGTAAGAGTGTCATTACCACAGTGAAACAAGTACTGATCAACATGGGCTGAAAGGCCACTCTGCCAGACAGAAGCCATTACTCCAAAAGAAACATATAAAAGCCAGATTAGTGTTTTCAAACGCACACAGGAACAAAGACCTACATTTTTGGAGACCTGTCCTGTGGTCTGACGAAACTAAAAATGTAACTGTTTGGCCATAATGAACATTGTTACATTTGGAGGAAAAAAGGAGAAGCTTGGAAGCCTAAGAAAACCACCCCAACTGTGAAACACGGGGGTGGGCAGGGGATTTATTTTGCTGCAGAAAGGACTGGTGCACTTCACAATATAGATGGCATCATGAGGAAAGAAGATTATGTGGCAATACCAAAGCAACTTCTCAAGACATCAGCCAGAAAGTTAAAGCTTGGGCGGAAATGGGTCTTCCAAATGGACAATGACCTGAAGCTACTGCCAAACTGGTTACAAAGTGGCTTAAGGATAATCAATTCAATGTCTTGGCCATCACAAAGCCCTGATCTCAATCCTATTGAAAATTTATGGACAATGCTGAAAAAGCAGGTGTGATCAAGGCGACCTACAAACATGGCTCAGTTACACCAGTTCTGTCAGGAGTAATGGGCCATTTGGCAAATATAAATAATGTTGGTTCCTAATTGACCTAAAACAGGAAAGATTTATTCGGATTTCATGTCAGATAGTGAGAAAAACTTGCAGATGGGGCTTTTTATATAGTGTATTCTTAATGCTAACAAACATAATTTATTTTGTAATTTTGATGAGTTACAGTAATCAAATCTAATGAATGCAAATCAATTTGGCCAAATACTACATTCCAGAAGGTTGTGAATTTAAATGACTACATTGAATAATAGAGAAAAGTTTCTATTTGTCTTTCTTGAATTGAGTCAAGAAAAAGACAGAACTTGCAGTAAGTACTGGGATGAAAAAATTTTCAAAAGAATCTAATTATCTCCCTTACACTCTTGTGTAGATTTGGGGTTTCAATTTTTCTGAATTAATAACAAGTGTTGCTCCACCTTCGATCTTCTACAGGGGATTGGTTACTTTGGGGGGCCTATAAAAAGGAAAAAGTTTCCAAAAGCCCAAAAGGTCTGTTTTTTTTTATAAATTTTAAAGAAAAAGGGGCTCATTGCACACTAACATTTTCCTTTCCGGCTGCTCAAAAGAAATCCAATAGGTTCTACAAGATAATTTATTGATTTTTTTTTTTTTTTTTATTCCATATACTGTATCTTTGGCCCCAGTGGCACATTAAAGAATTGGACACTGATTTTTTACATTTTTTAATATTTTTTATTTTCTTCCTGTTCTGCAGTTTTGTTTAAGTCCTTCAACTAGCTGACTGGTCTCCCACCCTTTTAAAACAAGTCCTCAAAAATACTGCTTCTGAGGGCCCGCCACTTCTTCGCGTTAGAGCCCAAAAAGAACTTAGGGGGAACACAATGCAAAAGGAAAAGTGGGGAAACCCAGCATCCACTCACCCACTGTAGAAAAGGGGGGGAAAGCTAAACAAGGCATTTTTCCGGGGGGAATAATCCCCAAAGGGCTGTGTCAAGTTTTAAAGGGGGGAAAGCAGGAAAACCCTAAAAATTCTAAACAAAAAGGGCAAAAGTATGAACGGGGTTTTTTGGCCCCATGTTTTTCTGTCTTTGCTTTGAGCCAAAAAACCCTGTCAAAAAACCCTTTTTCCAAATAGAATATAAAACATTAAAAGGGCTAAAACTTACCGCATTATGCACCAAACATGGCCATTTTTAAAATCCCCCAAAATTTTTATGCACCAAAAAAATACTAGAAAAAGGTTTCCCGGGCAAGATTTATGAACCCGCCAATGACAGATTCTTACATACTGTCGAATTCTATACTCCTCTGTATTGATTTAGAACATGCGCGTCGGCACCGAATTTCATACATGTCGCCCACAGAGCCCACAGCCAGAATGTATTACTGGGAGGATATCCCCAGATGAGAAAATCTGAAACTATAGTAGGCTGCCAACTAAGGCTGTAGACTGAAAATTAATGCATTTAAAAAAAAAAAAAAAATTATTTTTAAAAAATTTGAGCCAGCAAAACCACTGTAGACGGGGGGGAAACCTACACAAGGCATTTTTCCAGGGGGGAAATTTCACTTAGGCTTTGTACAAGTGTAAAGAGAAAGCAGAGCACTCTAGACTTCTAAACCAACAAGGGGGACTTTTTATAAACGGGGAACCGGGGCCCAAATGTTATCTCCTCCCTTAGACCCAAAAAAAACCGGGTCAAAAACCCTTTTCCTTTAGATTTGAACGTTATACCCCCAAAAAACTTACCGCTTTAAGGGCCCAAACTTGGGATTTTTTGGAATGCGCCAAAAAGATATGTACCAAAGAATTTTTATGCAAAGAAAGGGGCTTACAATTTTTGCTAAAATTTATGAACCCACCAACTAAAGGTTCTTACATACTGTCGAATTCTACAATCCCCCTTTACCCTTTAAAACGGGGGTTTGTTTGGGAAAACAAGTTTCATACATTTTTAACCCACACCAGAATGTATTACGGGAAGGATATCCCCCACTGGGTTTTAAGCGTTTTTTTTTTTGACAAATTTAAAAATCGGCAAGGTTTTTTAGGGTTAAATCGAAATTCCAGATCAGGGCGAAAATTTAAAGGGTTTTTAAAATCTGTGCATCATCTATTAAAAATGCCCCTTTTTTCCCGGCCCCCCTTCCTGTAATTTTGGGGGGCCCCAGCAAATGGGGGAATTACAAATAGGCGGGGGGAGATTGGGGTTGGGGCACGTCAGTTTTGGGATGTAAAAAGGTTTTGCGATTGGCGGGGAAAAATTAAACATAAACCTTTTTTTACATGAAAAACGTTTCCTTTTTAGCCTCTTTGTACTCAGGGGTTCTCATGGGGATGGGGCCCTTTGCGCTCTCCCCTTGGCCAAACAGCTCAGCGAAATTACTTTTTCTCCCACAGAAAAAAACCTCTAATTTTTAGCTGTGACCCTTTCCCAAATTTTATTTAATTAGAGATTTGAAGTTTTTTATGTAGTTAGTAGAAAATTTTTAAAAAGGGCAAATTACCACTGTAAATTCACGGCGGTGGGAGGGGGGGGGGGGGGGGGCCCCGGGGGCGAACACAGACAAGCTCTATCTAAAAAAGAAAACTGGGAAAAAGTTCCCCAAGCCCTTTGGTGTAGAAAATTGTAGTGGAATATTTTTAAATTTTAAAACGGGTTTGCTATTAAAATATTTCCTGGATTTTGGGGCCCGCCAAAAATTTAATAGGGAATAAACCATTTCTAGTAACTGCAGGTCTCTTTGTTAGTTTGCAAAACTCCACTTTTATTATCAGTATAAAATTTCAATGGGTGTTCAATTTTACCCATTACATTTGTGACTGTTGATATACCCCCTTTTGCCCTTAAATTAAAAACCAGCAATTTTTTAGTCTCACAGGTTGTTTTTTCCCAAAAAAAATACCGTTTCGTACGAAAACATCACGTTACGGGTTTTTTGACTTTTGCGCACCCAGCCTCTTTTTTCATTGGAGCAAAACGAAAATTTTTTTAAAAACAGAATTCAAATATTACCACGGTAAATTTTAAAGGTGAAAAAAAATTCCCGGGTTTTTATATCAAAACTTAACATTAACGGGGTTTTTTGACTTTTCCCGCCCCCCGGGAAACTTTTTCTTGACGCAGCATCTAGGGGTAAATTTTTTAAAACAAATTTCATATTCACCACGGGGAAATTTTGGAAAGGTTGCAAAAAAAAAACAGTTTTTATTCAAAACAAAAAAAGGTTACGTGTTTTTTGATTTTTGGGCCACCCCCAGCACTGTTCATTAAAGCAGCTTCTACAAAATTTTAAACAGCAATTCTATATTCACCACAGAAAAGGTAAAAAATTTTAAAAAAAAAAGGTTTTTTTCCCCAAAAAAAATTCCCCTTTTTGTTTAAAATTAAAAAATTTAAAAAAAAAACCTTTAAAACCCTTTTAAACTTTTTTTTGATTTTTGGGGGCGCACCCCAGCACTTTTCCCTTTGACGCACCCTTCTACGTAAATTTTAAAAAACAGAAAATTCTAAAATTCCCAACCACAGGTAATTAAAAGGTGCAAAAAAATACCGTTTATTATATCAAAACTAACATTACGGTTTTTTGCTTTTGCGCCCCGGGAAATTTGTTCATTGACGCAGCTTTAAAAGTAAATTTTAAAACAGAATTCTTATTCACCACGGGGTGAATTAAAAGGGTTTGCAAAAAAAAAACGGTTTATTATATTTTAAACATAACATTTTTACGTTGTTTTTTGACTTTTGCGCCCCCGCACTTTTCTTTGACCAGCATCAAAGGTTAAATCTTAAAAACACAATTCTATATTTTCCAAAGGGTTAAATTTTGAAAAAAGGTGCAAAAAAATACCTTTTTTAATTATCCCCAAAACATTAAAAGGATACTTTTTTTTTGGATTTTTTCCCCCGTCCAGATTTGTTGTTTGGACCTTGCATTTTTAAATTTGAACCAGAAATTTTTTTGTTTTGTTTTTAAGGGTTTTAAAGGAAGCTGTGTTTTTCCCTTTTTTAAAAAAGGAAATTTTTCCAAAACTTTTCCTTTACCTTCTAAATTTTTTTATTTTCTAAAACATGGGCCCGAAAAGAGGGGGGGAAAGGGGCGAGAAAAGGGGGGGGGGGAAACATGGGGGGAAGAGGTACGAAGAAGGGCCCCTTTCCCCAGTGCGGGGCGCAACACGCATGCCAGGGGATTCGCAGTTCAGGGCCCGTCACCCTTTCCCACGCTGGGTCGGGCCCTGTGAACAAATCACAAACATCGTCGCCAACCCTTCCCTTTCAGGGGTTTAAAAATGAAAACCTGAAATTCAACAGCCCTTACTCCTCTTTCCTCCGCCAGGGGCCCCAAAAAAATTTGTAAACACTTCAATCAGATCTTCCCATGAAGCAGCCCCAAATGCAACTCTTTGAAACCCCCCCACTGTGGAATAACCCCCTTTTTCTGAAGACCTTTTTGATACAAAATGGGGTTTGGGGTCAGAAGGCATTTTTTGAAAGACCTAAAGGATGATTTTTCTGCTCTGACCCCATTTACTGTTTCCCAAATCAGAGGGGGGTAAGGGAACCCCCGGTAAAACGGAAAAAACCCCGGGCGGTCGGCAACGCCTTGCAGTGCCCCTTCTTTTAGCCCGCAGCTTTGGATGCAAAAAAGTCGGACGCCCAAGCCCCGGGTGTTGATGATGTTGATGGGGGACGACATTGCGGACCCCATCCTGGTTTTTTTCCGCAAAAATTTGTTTGGGGCGCTTCATCAGTGGAAAGGGGGGGAAGACTTTGGGGTGGGTTTTCAATACGGGTCCCGCCACAAAAAAGGGGGGAGGGGGGGGGTTCGCAAAAGTCCCGATAGGAAATTGCCCAGCCACGGTCAACGCAAACCCCCCTCCTCGTTTTATGGCCCGTAAAAAAGGCCCCAGGACCCTAAAGCCGGGGCCTTTCTTGAGCAAGCCCTTGATTACCCAGCGATTTTCTTATGCCGTTTTCCCGGGGTTTAAACCCGCAAAAGTAGAGGCAAGAACCTTAAGGGGTTTAAAACCACCACCAACATGTTTTGGGTCCATGCAGCGAATCCCATGAGTTGAAATGGGGGGGAAACATTGGCCAAAAAAGGCCAGACCGACCCCCGGGCCCCCAAACCCAAACTTTTCACCCCTTTTGTTTTCCGCCTCCTCTCCTCCCCACCACCGGTTTCCTCAGCTGCCCATGTCTCTCAGAGTCATGATCGGGAATCCCCTCCGCTTCACCCCTCCCCGTCGCCCGAGCCCCACCGCCCCCCAGAAAACCCACCCTCCCCCTTTCCCCTTTCCCGCCGGGTTTGACGACCTGCACGCCTTTACAGGGCCGGGTTAAAAAAAAATGCCCCCCTTCGTTTTCCCGGGTTTGGGGAGCAGAAGAAACATTTAAACCCCAAAACCCCATCCCAAAGCCAAAAGCCTGAATGTCGGCATTCCCGGGTTTTTGGGCCCTTTGGAAAGGGTTGCCTTTCGGGTTTTGGTGGCCCAAAAGGAAGGGGTTCCCCCAAAAAGGGTTGGCCCTCGTTCCCCCCCAAAATTCCCAGATCCCCAAAGCAGGCTTTTCCCTTTGCCAGAAAAAAGCCCCCCCTGCCCGGGGCCACCACGTGCATCAAAAATTTTAAGCGCTTTGTCTGTTTCTGTGCCCGGGAAAAAAAGTCCATCCCCACCGACACATGGATAGAAAGAAACGGCCAAGGCCGTTTAAAATCTCTGGACAGTCAGGGGTTGGGCGGGGGTGGGGGTTTTGGGGGGGTTGAGGGTGGCTCCCCGGTTTGGCGAAAGCTCTTCAAAACCGGAGGGAGGGTTTTGGCAGGGCTCTTTCCCCCAAGGCCCCTGGTGGCTTCAGGCCCCAGAAAAACCCGGGCCGTTTTGGGGAAAATTTAATCTCCCCCTTTTGGAGACCGTCCACACACAGGCCCGGAGCTGGGGAGGGCCCCCCAAAGCAACAAGACTGGGGCCCTGGAAGGTGCCCCAAAGAACCTTTTTGCCAGGCCAAGGTGGGGTGGGGTTTCCCCGGGGGAAATCTGTGGCCCCCCTTTTAAAGATGGGTTTAGGTGGAGACTTTCCCTTCCCGGGACATGTCTAAAACCTTTGGGTCGTCCAAAAATTTTTCCCTAAAAGAGTCCCCGGGTTGGGGACTGCCTGCGAAGAAGGCTCGAGGTCTATTTTGCATTTCCCGCCGTTCGAAAACCCTGCTTGGGCCCCCCGGGGGCTGCGTTGCGCGTCAGCTCGGCCCCCCCCCCGTCAAACCCCCCTTTTGTTGAGTGGCAACACGGGGAAATTTCCACCCCCCAAAAGCTCCAGCCGATTGGGGGAAAGGCAGCCAATGCCTTTAACGCAGAAACGAAGGCAAAATGGCCTAAAGAGCAGGGGTACGGAACCCCTGGGGGGGTGTTGAACCACCGAAGGGGGGAGGCAGGGGGGAAAAGGGGCTCTCCCACCATCCTTCCCAAATTTTTGAAGAAGCCCCCAAAATTTGGTCTGTGCGGACAATCCCCTTTGTCGAATTGAAATTGTGGTGTTTCTTAGTTTTTGGAACGTTCTTGGAAAATCTGAAAAAAAGGGTTCCCCCCAGCGACGGGGGGGAAGGAAAACAAAAGATGCGGACCGGACCTTTCTCTCCTAAAACCCAAAAGGGCCCCGGGACAGTTTCAAAATTTTTATCGGTTTTTTCCTTTGGGCAGGGGGTTCGGGGTCCAGAGCTGTGCAAGGTGGCGCATCAGCCCCTCAGGGTGAAAATTTTTTCGGGCAAGTCGGGGGGTTTTGTGTTGAAGCTGTCCCGGGGAAAGGGCAGGGAGGAGGGGGGAAGGGGGAAAGGGGGTTTATTCCAAAGACACCGTTTGGGGCCCCGGACGCCCCTTGCCTTGGAAAAGTTTGGGGGGAAAATTTTTGGGCGGAGGGGGAAATGAGGAAGATCATTTTGCTAGTGCCCCTCGCCCCCAAAAGGGTTTGGGAAAATTTCAAGGCCCCTTTCTCACAAAAGTGGGAGGGTTCCTTTTCCCTTTCCAAAATAACCTTAAAACCTCGCTTTAAAGGGCCCAAACAAAATAAAACCAAAATTTAAAGGGTGGCCACCCTCCTGGACCCCCGGTAAAAAACAAAAATCCCCACTTTCCTTCCCCCCCCCAAAAATAGAATTTTAAATGCAGGAAATGGAGACCTTGGGGTTGTTTCAACTGGAGACTTCTTTTTTGCGTCGGCTTCCCTTCCCCCAAAGGGCAGGGTTTGGAAACAACATCACTCGTGACAGCAAAAGAGTCCCCAAGAGGGTACCGGCGGGCAGCAGGAAGGGGGCGGAACCCTTTAAATTTTGACCCTGGCAATTTTTTGTTTCCCCCTCACCAACGCTTTTGAAATTTCGGGGGAAACACATCCAACACACAGAGATGGGTTTTTAAAGATAAAGGGGGCAGCCCTATCGCGTCTCAAACACCGATTTTTTTTGCATGTGTTCCGGACCCAAATAGATTTTGGGGGGTATCCAAAATGGACAAATTTGGCCCGGCTGGCTGTCACCCATAGGGTTTTTGCCCCTCCCCAGCGGGCCAGCGTAAATTGAGGGGACCTTCAGAACGGGCTGGAGGATATTCCCAGACAAACGCAACCAGCTTTCCAACAGATAATTTTAAATCTTTTTTGATTTCATCAAGGTTGAATCAGGCTGGATCTCTGAGGGATGTTGGGGCCCCCAAAAAATTCCCCGAGGCCCACCCCGGGATTAGTTGCCGCCTTCTTCAAATTTTTTTTTCCCAAAACAGAAATGGTCCTCTTGAAATTTTTTTTTAAAAATTTATCTTTTTTTTACCCCAATTTTTTTTCTTTTTCCCCCCAACATTTCATTTTGCGGTTTTTGCTGGGGGCCCTTAAAAACAGAAAGGGTTTTTAAGGCAAAATTTCCTTTTCACAATTTTTTAATAGTTTTCGAAATTTAATTTTTTTGGGGGCAATTTTTCTTTTGGATTTAAAACTATAATTAAAGGTCCTTTGGAACAGAAAATTTTGGCTTTTTTAAGTGGCATTTCTCCCCACAATTTTTAATATTGGGCTGAAAGCAATTTTTAATTTTTTTGGGGCAAATTTTGCTGTGAGGGTACAAGGGAATTAAACATGGTCCTTTGAAAAGAAATGTGGGGTTTTAAGTGGCCCTTTCTCCCCCAAATTTTTAACCAGTGGCTGAAAAAGTCATTTTTATAAATTTTTGGGGGATGCTGTTTTTAAAAGCAGCAATACTAAACCCCGTTCCTATTATAAAAAAAAATGTTTTTTCAACAGCATTGTTTTCACAATTGGGCCAAAATGGCCCCAAAGGGGCCCTGGGTTTGAATTTTTTTTTTTGGGGGAAAATTTTTCTGGGACATGCACTTAAATACAGGTCCCATTCTAAAAAATGGTTTTTTTAACAGAAAATTTGTTCTTCACAATTGACCCCAAAATGGCCAAAGGGGCAAGCTTTGAATTTTTGGGGCATTTTGGGTGTGAAATGCAGCTAAACACAGGTTTCCTTTTTCTAAAAAATGTTTTTTTCCCAAAACATTTGTTTTCCCCAATTGTCAAGAGTGGTCAAGGGTGATGGTGCTGTCTAAAAAAGGGAAAAGGTAGGGCACGTTAATGGAACCCTTTTGGGAAAAAAGACTTGTTTTTTTGCAAGACTTTAACATAGTATCAAACCCTGTAAATTTAGACAAAACCCTTTTAAAAACAATGAAAAAAAAAAGAAACAAAGACATGGTTTGGGGTTCCATCCTATTTTAAAAAAGTGGGTTTTTTAGAAATTAAAAATACTAAAAAACTTGCCCTGGACAAAAAAAGCTGTTAAAAAAATTCCCTGAATTGTACAAGGGAGGTACAGGGGAAAAATTGAAACCCGATGGGGTTAAATTTAGAGGGGCCCTGGAGTATGGGGCCGGACAGAGAACAAAATACAGAACCCTTTCCCCCAGCACGTTAAATAAAAAAGAGAAAAAGAATGGCCCAAAATAAAAGGGGACCTGGGGTAACAGGGGGCGTTAACCACCGTATTTCCAAGTGAAGCCCAATTGGTCCAAACTCATACGGGGGGGCAAGCGCCCACCCAGGTATTTTTCGTGTCAGAGGGAAAGGGTGGGGGTTTTTTTTACAAATTCCTTCCGCACTCTTCTTCAAACGACCTTTTCTTTTCTGCGTCATCGGGGGGATTTTAACCCGCGTTTTAAATAATGACGGACGCCCGCCTGGGCTTTCACCGGGACCCACTGTAATCCGCCCTGGGTCAGGGGTGTGGCCCAGGGCAGGTATAGTCAAGGGCCAGTTCAACTAAAATTGGGGTTTTAAAGAATCCTTTTTTCCCGGCACTTTTTAAAATTGGGGGTATGCAGGTTTTTGGGGTCAATGCTGTGGCCCAGGGGCCCGGGATAGTCATTCCAGTGAAACCAAAAAATGGTGGTTTTTAAAAAACCCTTTTTCCGGCACTTTTTAAATGTGGGGGGATGCAGGTTTTGGGGGTCAGGGGGTGGCCCCCGGACAGGTATTGTCCCAAAGTCCAGGTTCAACTAAAAGGTTTTTGAAAGACTCCTTTTTCCGGCACTTTTTAAAAAGTGGGGCATGGCCCGGTTTGGGGGGTCATGCTGTGGCCCCCGGGGCAAAGGGATAGGGGCCCAAAGTAGAAACTAAAAAGGGGGGTTGAAAGACTTTCCTTTTTTTCCCGGGACTTTTTAAAAAGTGGGGGGCAGCGGTTTGGGGGGTCATGCTTGGGCCCCGGACAGGTATAGTCAATGTCCAGTTAAACTAAAAAGGTGGTTGAAAGCTTTCCCTTTTTTCCCGGGACTTTTAAATGTTTGGGGGTTTATTTCAGGTTTGGGGTCTGCTGTGGCCCAGGACAGGGTATAGTAAAGTCCAGTTAACTAAAAATGGTGGGTTTAAAGGGGCTCCTTTTTTCCCCGGGACTTTTTAAAAATGGGGTTTATGCAAATTTGGGGGTCTTTCTGGGCCCGGACAGGTATAGTCAATGTCCTTTCCCAAATAAAATGGTGGTTGGAAAGACTCCTTTTCCCTTTTTTCCTTTGGGGCCCCCCCCCCCCCCCCCAAACCCCAACACCCCCCCCCCCCCCCAAATTTTTAAATGTTGGGGGGCATGCAGGTTTGGGGTCATGCTGGGCCCAAGGGCGGTTTAGCAATGTCCTTGAAACCCAAAAAAGGTGGTTAAAAAACTCCTTTTTCCCCGGACTTTTTTTAAAAGTGGGGGGGCATGCAGGTTTGGGGCCATGCTGTGGCCCAGGACAGGTTTTAGTCAATGTCCCAAAAGGGGGTTTCAAATTTTAAAAAATAAATAAAAATAAAAAATAAAAAAGGGGTTAAAGACTTCCTTTTTCCCGGAAATTTTTTTAAAATGGGGGGTCAGCAGGTTTGGGGCTCATGCTGTGGCCCAGGACAGGTTAGAACCCAAAAATCCAGTTAAAATAAAAAGGTTTTTTGAAAACCCTTTTTGGGGGCCAAATTTTTTAAAAGTGGGGGTCAAGCAAAGGGTTTTGGGGGTCTGCTGCGTTCCAGGGGCCGGGATATTTAATGTCCCCGTTCAAGTAACATGGGTTTTAAATCATTTCCCGCCCTTTTGGCCCCTTTTTTTTTGTGGGGGGATGCAGGGTTTTTAAAGGGGCAGGCTTTTTGGTACAAACAGGGGTAAAATAAATGGGCGTTGGGCTTTTTTTCTGTGATTTTTAAAACCCAAGTGTGTTGCCTAAGATGTAGCACGTATCCATTTTAATGTTGTGGGTGTTTAAAATTTTTAGCTTCTCCTTGCCTTTTTTTGGGTTAATAATGAAGGGGGGTTGTTGCTTTTCCCATAATTTAATGGTTTATCCCCGCATAATCGGGGTGCTCACTATCGGGAAAAAACCCTTTTTGATAGCGGGCCGAAATATGACTAACGATCGATTTTCCCATAGCCAAAAGCAATCGCTCCAAACACTTTCCCCACATTAGAAAAAATTTTGGAAAATATGAGAGGGGTGCCAACTAAAGGGGTAAGGGCTGAAAAATTAAAGGGAACCCCTTTAAAAACCAAAAAAGAGCACTCAACCAGCTGTAACAGGGAGGAAAGCTTTCAAAATGCAGTTTCCCGGGGGTTTAAACACTTGGCTTTGTCCCAAGTGTAAAGGGGAAAAAGAGCCCCTAGACCTAAACACACAGGGGGAACATGTTTTGAATAAAGGGCCCGCCCAATTTTTCTGCCTTTCTTTGAGCCAAAAAAAACCGTTTTGGGGCCCTTTTTGATGTATAATTGGCTACGGCCCAAAACTTGGGCCGGGATTAAGCGCCAAAAAAAAGGGGACTTTTTAATCGCCAAAGATATCCCTTTTTTATGCAAGGCTTTCCACAAAGCTAGATTTTTGAACCCACCACAAGTCGAAAATTTACATTCCTCTTTTCGATTTTGAACATGCGCGTCGGCAACCCAATTTTTATTCCTGTCCCCCACCCGGCCAAAAGCCAGAATGTATTACGGGAGGTTTTCCCCCCAAAAGAAAAATTTTGAAACATAGTAAAGGTGCCAAAATAAGGTGTAGAATGAAAAAAAAATGCATTTTAAAAAAATTTAAATTTTAAAAAAAATTAGCATAACCCTGAAAAGCGCCAAAAAAAAAATGTTTCCATGTCAAAAAATTCCACAGCCCTGACCCTTTTTTGGGTTTTGCCCTGCTTTTGAAAAACGGGCCCAACCAAAATATTAAAAACTTAGATTCATGTAACATTGTCTGATATTCATTATCAGTTCGGTTCTTTATCGAGTGTTGTTTTAGTAGTGAGGAATAATGATCCAGTCCCTTTTTCTCAGTTAAAAAGTTGTCACAAGGATAAAAAAATTCCCCAGTGGGCCCAAACGACCAACAAAGAAGCCATGCCCGCCTTCAAGTTAGGGGTTTGGGGGGGATGTCATTCAGCAGCACAAGAAGAATTTCTTTTCATCTTATTTGTGCTGAAATACCACTATTTAAGGATCATTATGGCAATAATCACTGAGGTTTTTTCCCCAAAAGTATCCACATGTAGTAAATTTGGGTTAAAAAAAAGCCAAAAACCCCAAAGGGAATGACATCAATATGCACTTTAATTTTTTAAAGGGAAATGCAAAAAAAAAAAAACTTTGGGCAACTTTTCAAGTAATGTTAATAGGCCACCTAAAACACTTTGGTTATCTGATTTATTTGCAATATGTTTACCTAGTCTTTTAGGATCATAATTTAGGTTTTTGAGGCCCAAGTTTTGTGACAGTTGTTTTAGACAGGGATTGGAAATAAAAATCTTTAGACTGGGGTTTGCAAATTTATGAATGTAAGATTAAAAAAGTAAGGCTTTGTCTCCTGGGATCGGACAAAAAATGGCCAAAAGTCAACAGTTTTTTGTCCCATGCACAATTGCGGTATTTGTCACATTTTACGCAAAAACCGTGGTCGGTTCTCGTTTTTTTTGCCATCGGCCCGTACAATTTTATTATATGGGAAGAAAGGGGGGAAAAAAATCAAACGTGCCCTATTATTTCAATATGTTGGGATAACGCCGCAAACCCGAAAACGTCAGGAAAAAACACCTGTGAAAACTAAAGGTCGTTTTATTTTATTAAATCCATAGGCCAAAGAACGATCGTATTTTTGGGGGGGTTTTAGAAAACCCAAAACCCCGAAAAAAACATCGTTTTTTTTTGCATTTGGGGTATAGCCCGGAAAATAGCATACCGGGACAGTACATATGTGTCAACACTAACAGCCTTTAAAAGGGGTTTTCTCACTATAATGATTCCCCTCTTCCTCAAATGGGTTTTCCCTTTGGTTTTTTTTTTGTTCAGGGGGGTGTTTTACTGGCTTTTTACTAGACTGCAGTAAAGCCAGGTCTGTACCCATAGCAACCGTGCTGGGGAGCCTAATCCCGGAAAGATTGAACAGGTCGTGGCTAAAGCAGCCCCGTGCTGACAGCCTATCAGGAAAGATTTTAAAGGTCTGTAGGGTATTTCAAACCGTGGCAGCTATTTGGAGAGAACAAAAGGGGGCTTTTACTTTAGAAAACCCTTTCTGGCAGCCCATCAGGAAGATTTTAACAGGTCTGTTCTATAGGACCGAAGAGCTGATGCAGGGCCCCTCCCAAAAAAAGGGGGGTCTAGGAATAGGAGGACACTGCCCAAGGGAACCCCATATTGGGAAAGTGACTTATTTTTGCAAGATCTTTAAAAAGCAATCCTTGTAGTGAGACAACCCCTTTAAGACCTGAAGAGGACATGCGTCAAACTTAAGGCCTGTGGACTGAATCGGCCCACCCTGTATTTTTTTTGGGACCCCAAAAGGCCTTTAAAAAAAGGAGCAAAGGGTGGACAAAAAAAAACTGTGAGGGAAGCAACCCTCCTTACAAGAGGGGGGCGGGGGTCCATCAAAGGGGGGTGGGCGCCAATTGGGAAATTTTGGAGCTCTAGCATGCACACTGCTCTGTTCAGCAACTCACAGGTGATGGCACAGGTCTAACACCCCAGCCACTCCCCAAGGCTCTCTAATGGCCCTTCAAGAGCAACCATAATGCTGATGCGACTCTTGGTGATGATGAGTTAGACAACCTGTTAGACAACATCAAAAAATAGATTTAGGCAGCACCTTGAAAGGAAAAGCAATTTATGTACAAGTTCAGCATTTTAGCTTAAAGGGGCTGTCTCACTATTGGTTTTTATGTTAAAGATCTTGCAAAAACAAGTCACTTTACAATATATGTGTCCATTAAACGTTTTCTACCTATTCTGAGATATCCCCTCTTGTATGGGCTGCATCAGCTCCTCAGGTTGCTATAGCTACAGACCTGTTTGATCTCTCCTGATAGGCTGCCAGCACTGGTCACTATAGCTACAGACCTGTTTAATCTCTCCTGATAGGCTGTCAGCGCTGGTTGCTATAGCTACAAACCTGTTTGATCTCTCCTGATAGGCTGCCAGCACTGGTCGCTATAGCTACAGACCTGGCTTCTACTGCAGCCTAGTGGAAGCCAGTAAACATGCCCCTGAATTCAAAGTGAAACCAAGAAAACAGGACTGTGGTAACATGAATCAATGTAGTGAGACAAGCCCTTTAAACACAAGCCTTTTCCAATCTCAAGTTCAAGCTGAAATGCTGCACTGGTTAATAGATCATTTTTCTCTTGATAGCTCTGAATGGATCTTTCTTTTGATCACAGACTGTGAGACACTGAGCTAAAAGAGTGCAGAGGTATCGGTTGCTACTGGGCCCAGGAGCCTAAGGATTCCCAAAGATTTCTCTAAGACATAAGATGACACCAGTATTATAAATGGCACATAGGGCGGCATGTATGAATGGGGCTGGCGTTTTTTCAGCCCGACATCAGACGCAGCCCCGTTCGCAATAGTTTAAAGCCTCCCATACGCCAGTATCAGGCACATTACAGAGCTTCCGCGGCATTTTGTAATGCGCCTGATTTCGGGGGACATGCGGGAGGCGAGGCGCACTAGAACCGTATGAAGCTACACATTTATAGCTTCGTTATTACCATTATTGCTGGAACAGGTAGAGCACTTTCAAAGTGGTTTATCTGAGTCAGAATTGTCGTTTATGCGCTAGAATGCGCCTCATTTATAACCCACAGTACAGCAGGTTTCTTAAATCAGGCACATTCTATACTAATATTATATACTTGATAGAAGATGTGATCCAGCAACAGCCGTAGTAAAAAATTTATTCTTTATTGTAAACTTGCAGAGGATAAAAGATAGAAACAACAAAAGTGTTTCGGGCTACCAACTTGCCCTTGCTCACGATATACTAATATTATGCGCATAAAAATTGGCGTTTAAACGCCAAAAATCATACATGACGCCCAGTGTAGGACTGGGGTGCTTAGGGCCCACAGGTGGAGTTGACTCTAGTGGCCCACCAGTTGAGTTATTATGGGCCCACCGGTGGATCTTATTTTAGGGGCCCACCCTACAGCTACAGAACATGACTGTACATTCCTTCTATACTCTGCCTCTTGGTTTTTGCCTTTCTTTCTCTGTTTTTTTGCCCCTTCTGAGGATGTATATGTAGTTAAAAAACAACTTTAGGTCTACCATGCTCAGCGGCCCACCGGGGGTTTCCCGTATTCCCCTGTAGGCCAGTCCGAGCCTGATGTCGCCCATAGTTGGTGGGGGCCCTTTAATAAATTTTGAGCTGGGCCCTCAGTGGTCAGTGGATACAAGTGAGTAAAAAAACAAACTCACAGCAGTAAAGCAGCGCGCCGGACCGGGCCACGCCCCCTAGGGGAGGCGCGCCATGACCCGGCGTCCTGGGCGCCTTCCGCCCGTTAGTCAGTCGGCAGCGCAGAAGCAGCAGTGCAAGACGCCCGTGCTGTGCGCTCCTGGCCAGAATGGCGGAGGAACACTTAACTCAATTGCGGCGCAGGGCGGCATCCCAGGGGGCCGCATGGTGGAGGAGGCAGTGCGGGGCCTGCTTAGTGGGGCCGGGGATCCGGCCGCGGCCCTCAGTGCTGCCCCTGGGAGTAGTGGAGCCGGGGATCCGGCTGTTGTGGCAGGAGGAAGCGATGCTAGCAGTATGGCCGACGATTCGGCCGCTCTCCCCGGGGGCAGGGTGAGTGGCCGCAGAGGTGCAGGAACGCCCGCACTGTCTGGGGGTAGCGGCGTTGGTCGCAGGCGCCGGGCTCGACCCCCGCAGCGGTTGAGCCCGGATTACACCCCCAGGGCTCGCCGTCGCCAGCGGAGCCCTTCTGGGGACCCTTCAGGTCGGGCGGGCAGGCTCCAATCTGGGGGTCGGCCTGCTCGGCCTGCTCGGCATCCTAGTAGGCCGGCGGGCCCTGCGGAGAGCGGTGGTTCTGGGCCTCAGTCTGGGGCTCGTTCTGCCGCTGCTCCCACAGCATCACTCCGGTCAGTGGTAGCGGTGGCCTTACCTGGCGAGGTGCCGGTCGGGAGGGCCACCAGGCGGCAAGATGGAGGACGACGGTTGGAGACTTCCCCTGTGTCTGCAGGGCGCAGCGTAAGGAATGACGGGCGACGTTCGGTCGGCCCCGGTGTAGCTGAAGAAGATTCGGGTTCCCCGGTCCGGGCGTGGCAGGTGCCAGCCCCATCTCCGCGACCTGCGCCGGTCGGCCTCCCTTTACTGGGTTTTGATGGCCTTGACCCGGGTCATCGGGCATCGCTGGATGGCGGTGAGTATCGGCGGGACAGCAACCAGGAGTCCGGTGTAGCAGCTGGTGGGTCCACAGCCCCCATGCAGCAAGGTGAGTATATGTCTCTGTCATGTACGTTTCCACCTATTTCTCGGACACAAGGTGGTCTCTTTGGTAGTGGGTCACCTACGCTTAACTCGGGAGGTAGGGCAATTGCGGGGGGGGGTCGCCCATAGAGATGGGGGGTCTAGCGGCGGCGTTGCGGGATTTCTTGGCGAGGTTTGAGGTTCGTGAGAGGGGGGTCGGTGGAGGGTCGCCGGTGGATGCTTGGGTGGCACCCTTGCCGCCTGGGACCCCTCCATTAGTGCTTAGGGATACAGGGTCGCAGCCCATGGGACCGCCTTTGGAGAAGGGAGGGGTCGTGACGGTGTCAGTGCAGCCAGACAAAATCCCGCAGGAGAGTGTCCGGTTAGATGACAGGGCAAAGGGGGAGGTATATGTCTGCTTTGAAGGCCCGCTTGGGGCGCACCTGAAGCCAGAGGTGAGGGAGAAGATATGGAAGGACGAATATGTGGAGATCTTCTCCCTGCTGCCCTTAGAAAAGTTTAATCTGGATAAGGGTAAAAAGGACGAGGAAGAAAAGTGTCGGTGCCGACTCATTCCGCAGACGTTTGCCAACTGGTTGCAGGCGTTTGCGATTCTTGCGAGTGTCATCGGCGAAAAGGCGCCCGAGAATTGTTCGGGCCTCTTTTGCTATGTGGATGCAATTGGGGAGGCGCATCGGGCATATGGGGGACAGGCGTGGTTGCGCTATGACGAACAGTTTCGTCAGAGAAGAGCGTTTCGTCCTTCAATCAGGTGGGACCATAAGGATATTGGTCTCTGGTTAAAATTTATGGCCCCGACAAAGTTCTGGCAGCCCTTTCTTGGGGGGGCCGGGTCGTCCGGCCTGGGAGGGTGTGCGGGCGGTAGCGGAACAGGCTCGCAGCCCGGAGGCTCGAAAGGGGAGGGAGTTTGCTGGCTGTTTAATGGGGGACAGTGCAAGTTTGGGTCAGGCTGCCAATTCAAACACGTGTGCTCCTTCTGCGCAGCACCGTCTCACCCGGTCACCCGTTGTTTCAAGAAGGGCCGGAGCAAAGGGGCCAGTACGGGTGGTCAAGGGGGTGACGCCGGTGAGACTGGGCGAGATGGAACCTTTTCTAGCCCGCTTTCCGGATAGTGGTACAGCGGACCTGTTGTCCGCTGGGTTCAGTCAGGGGTTCGTAATTCCGCCTTCCTTTGTCTGTTAAGAACCTAAGGTCGGCCCATGCGTACCCGACAGTGGTGGCGGAGAAGTTGGCTAAAGAAGTAGCACTTGTGAGAATGGCGGGTCCATTTGATGTTCTGCCTTTTCCTGACCTGGTAGTGTCACCTTTGGGGGTGGTTCCGAAGAAGGAGCCGGGAAAATTTAGGCTCATTCACCATTTGTCCTTTCCAAAGGGCCAATCGGTGAATGATGGTACAGCACCGGAGCTGTGTTCCGTGGTTTATACTTCCTTCAAAGATGCGGTGTCCCTAGTTCGGCGGCACGGGCACGCCGCTCTAATGGCCAAGGCGGATATCGAGTCGGCATTTCGACTTTTGCCGGTGCACGAAGATAGCTTGAAATTGTTGGGGTGTTTTTGGGAAGGGAAGTTCTTCGTGGATCGTTGCCTGCCAATGGGCTGCTCACTATCGTGCGCCTATTTTGAGGCCTTTTTTGAGGCACATTTTTAGAATGGGTGGTTCGGGACGTGTCGGGGTTGAGTTTTATCATTCATTACCTGGATGATTTCTTCTGTGTGGGGCCGGCGGGGTCTCCAGTGTGTGGGTCCTTGCTATCGTCATTGAATTGGGTGACGGAGAAGTTCGGTGTCCCGTTGGCACCGGATAAGACCGAGGGCCCGAGCACTTGTCTAAATTTTTTGGGTATATGCATTGATTCTGTAAGGATGGAGTGCAGGTTACCGGCGAGTAAGTTAGAAGACCTGTGGCGGGAGGTTTGCCGGGTTGTCGGTTTGCGCAAGATTCCCCTCAAAGAGCTGCAGTCGTTGCTGGGGAAGCTCAATTTCGCGTGCAGAATCATGCCCATGGGGCGGGTGTTTTGTCGGCGTTTGGCTAGTGCGACTTCAGGCGTGACAAAACCGCACCATTTTGTGCGGCTGACTTGTGAGCACAGGGAGGATCTCAGGGTATGGGCCAGTTTTTTGGATGCCTATAATGGGCGGTCTATTATTCTGCACGGGGAATTGTCAAACCAAGAGATCGACATCTTCACGGACGTGGCAGGTAGCACAGGCTTTGGGGCCATTTGCGGGGTGCAGTGGTGTGCAGCCCCGTGGCCAGTGGCATGGCGGGAGCTTCCGGTTATTAGGAATTTGGCGTTCCTGGAACTGTTTCCTATCGTGGTGGCGGTGGAACTGTTGGGGTGATATTTTTCGGGATCGGAAGGGTCGCTTCTTCTGTGATAACTTGGGTGTGGTACTGGCAATTAACAACTTGACTGCCTCGTCGCCGCCGGTAGTGCGGCTCTTGCGTTTGTTGGTCTTGAGGTGTCTGGAGCTTAACTCATGGGTGAGGGCGGAACATATTCCGGGGGTCCAGAACGCGGTCGCTGACTCTCTTTCTCGGGTGCAGTGGGAATGGTTCTGGACCTTGGCTCCGTCAGCGGCAGAATACGGGGAAAAGTGCCCCAGTCATTTATGGACCGTGGCCTTCGGGACGCAAACCAGCTGATCCGGGCGTCTTTGTCCAGTGGGACCTGGGTTGCTTATGAGGCGGCCTGGAGGCAGTGGTTGGATTGGATCAGCGCTCTGGGGCATGTATTATCTGAGGAGGACCACATTGGGGTGCTGTTGTGTTGGTTGGGGCATGTTCGGGGGCTTGGGTGGTCGGTGTCTAGAGTCTCCAGATTTATGTCAGTGCTTGCGTTTGGTTTTAGAATGCGGCGGTTACGGGATTTGACCAAGGATTTCGTGGTGTCCTGGGCTCTTCGGGGTTATAGGCAAGGCCAGGGGGCTAGAGATTCGCGGCGACCAGTGGTGTTCGCTCTCCTGGAACGCCTCGGCAGGGTGTTGGGTGACGTTGCCAGCTCGGGTTACGAGGTGGCGCTTTTTAAGCTGGCTTTTTCATTGGCATTCTTTTGGGGCATTGCGGGTAGGGGAGTTGGTGTCTCCTAGTCGGTTAAGGGGGGGTGGTCTGCAACAGGAGTATGTTGCTGATCTCGGGGAGGCGATTATGTTTTGGTTGTGGTGGTCTAAGACAGATTAAGCCGGCAGGGGGAGCCGGGTGAACCAGCGGGCGGTTCCTGGATCCGCGATGTGTCCAGTGCGGTGTTGGCGTGAATTTTCGGGGTTGCGGAGGGCTGACAGAGGGCCGCTCCTGCGTCATGCGGATGGGACGTTTCCAATTTACCGCAGTGTTTAGGCGGTGTTTGGTGGCGGTTGGGCTTGACCCTGCGGCTTTTGCACCACATTCATTCCGGATCGGGGCTGCCACCGAGGCTGCGGGTTGGGGCCTCAGTGCGGAAGTGGTCCGAAGGATCGGGAGATGGGAGTCGGATAGGTTTCGGCTGTATATACGGCCACATCTGGCGGCTTGAAGGAGAGGGGGTTGATATTGGGGTGGTAGGGGTTATTGCCACTATGTTGATGTTATCTTGTTTTTCTTTGTTCTCCAATTCGTCCTCCATTCCTGGTGTGGATCCTGGGCCATTCTTACATTCATTGGGGCGCCGAGCCCTGGCCGTCAATTGGGCTTCTCACAGAGTGTCGCGGTGGTACGCTGGTTGGGTCGTCGTGGGATGCGATGGTTGGGTGTGGTCCCGGAGGTGACTCGTTTTGCAGCCTTGGATAGGCCGCCGAACATTTTGGTGCTGTAGGTTGGGGGTAATGTTGTGGGGTCTTGGACTTCCAGGGAGTTGATTCGGAGCATCAAGTATAACTTGTTGCGTTTGTGGAGGTCATTCCCGGGTATGATTATCGTCTGGTCGGACATTGTGTTTCGGCATCATTGGAGGGGTGCTCGCTCGGTGGAGAGGCTGAATAAGGCGAGAGTCAAAGTAAACAGGTCGGTAGCAAATTTTGTGGCTAGGAATGGAGGGGTGTTCGTGAGGCATATGGAGTTGGAGTCCGGCGTGGACAATTTTTGGCGGTCGGATGGGGTGCATCTGATGGCTGTTGGATTGGACCTCTGGGCCTCCAGGAAGGCATTGAGAGAGCTTTGGGCCTGGTGGGGGCCTTGCATGCATGAGGGTTCATGGCATGCTCGTGGTGGCGGGGGGTAAATGGTGGTTTGGTTCCCTTCGGGGATTTGGTCGCCAGGTCGTTGGTTGGTTCCAAGGACCTCTGCCCCATCTGGTTGTGGGGTTAACGTAGTTAACGTTTACAGTTATTATGGAAAATATATATTTATATTTATGTTCATATATATATGTATATATGTATATATATAGTGGCATGTGGGGTTGAGATGGTGTTACATATATACGTATATATATATTGGAGTTATATCTTTATATGACAATTTATTTATGTTGTATTTTGTTAAATAAAACGGCTGCTGTGGCCATTTTAATCCAATCAGTATCGAGTGTGTTCATTTCAAGGGGGTCACAGCAGGGAAGGGTAGGTATGGGGAGCGGACTGGGGGGGTATGGGACAGTTGGTTGGGCTGATAGTGCATCAGCGCTGCAGTGGTCAAGGGGTTGTCTCACTATGTTGATTCATCTTTCCTCAGTCCTGCTTTCTTGGTTTCAGCTTTTTACTATGATCTCAAAACCTATACTTCTTCACATTCAGCAATTCTGGTGTGTAGGCTTTTTGATATTACAATAGACTGACTTAAAGGGGTCGTCTCACTACCTTGATTCATCTCACCTCAGTCCTGTTTTCTTGGTTTCACTTTGAATTCAGGGGCGTGTTTATTGGCTTCTACTAGGCTGCAGTAGAAGTTAGGTCTGTAGCTATAGCAATCAGTGCTGGCAGCCTATCAGGAGAAATCAAACAGGTCTGTAGCTATAGCAACCTGAGGAGCAGATGCAGCCCATACAAGAGGGGATATCTCAGAATAGGTAGGACACTGTTACTGGACATATATTACAAAGTGACTTGTTTTTGCAAGATTGTTAACATAAAAAGCAGCAATCTTTGTAGTGAGACAACCCCTTTAAGACGCATGATGGGACCATATTTTGTGGCATGTAAGAATTATCAGTCGCTGTAGCTGTCATAGTCTGTCATTATGAATACTTCCCAATCACTCAACAGTACAGTCTGTCCTTGCTCTGAACTCGCTTTTTACACCCCTCACTTTGACCTTGTGATCCTGGAGTATTCTTCTTGCCATTATAGTAGAATGACAATTTAATGTCTTAAAATTCAAAGGTTATGTAAATTGTGCATCACTCACTTACGGACAGGTCAATCTTTACTTTACCCTCTTGCATATCTGACAGCTACAGCCAAAATGCAAAATCCACATGACGTTGCCCACAGCTAAATACTTTCTCCCGTATGACATAAATGTATTGTCAGGAGCCTGTCTAACTGGAAACCTTCAATACACAATGAGTACAGATTTGTCATTATGTCATAGAGATGGAACCCGTGCAACAATGCCACTTCTATTAATTTAATACATATTTTAGTATTAACCAGTTGCAGATCAGAGCAAATGTTCATTTTAAAGCGTCTTCCCAGCCTTAGCTAAATACAGCTGAATTCACATATTGAAAGTTTGAAGAAGTGGAAAAAGGGAAAGAAAAAACTGGGTAGAATGAAAAAGAGAAGACAGACATTATAACAGAACTTGAATGAAAGAGAAAGAAATATCAAGTCCCAGCGTATTCAGAACATCCTAAGACATCAGCAGGACTTACAAGCTAAACCTGTTAAAAGAACAATGGTGATATAGAAGTCTAATCAGCAGAGCAGAAGACTATAGTTTAAAGTTTGTCAGTAAGAAACATAAATGGGCTCATGTGCTGCTGATAAGACACAGCAGGAAGTGACATCACCATCCCAGTCAGGGCTCTGGAGCCTGGTAGAGCAGAGAGAGGTGGTTGGTATCCTATGGAGGCTCATAGTGTAATCATGGTATCGTACAAGAATCCAGTGAATGAGGTTAGGTAGCCAGTAAATCTGAGGACTAGTGGTGGGTACATAAGTCTATTAGAAATAGCATGGGGAAACATGTGCAACTGTAGGACTAATGGTCATCATGGATTTAAAGGTTTTCACATCAGAGCCTGCTCTCCACAGCCAGCTTTAGGCACACACTTAGGGTGCGTTCACACTGTAAGGGACAAATACCGGTCGGTTTATGCGGCCGGTATTTGTCCTGTTTTGCGGCCGTCCACACGGCCATGGGGGGGGACGGCTTTTCTCCGCAATGAGCGGAGAACAGCCCTCCTCCCTCCCATTGAGGTGTTCATATTCTGTCCGGAAACCGGATGGAAAAATGAACATGCTTAATGTTTCTTGAGCGACCCGTGGGCGGAAAAAACACCGGGCGGAAAACCCGTGCAGTGGGGACTGCTGCACGGGTTTTCCATAGAGCACAATTGTGCTCATTTTCGGCCGGTTTTTCAGGCGGTCTGTAAAACCGCAAAACGCCTGAAAAACCGCCCGAAAACCCTTGCCGTGGGATACATGCCCTTACTGTTCAGGCTGTGGGTGGTTCCACTGCTTCAGCCTCCCATTTCCTGTTCAGGGTGTGAGCGTTTCTACAGTAGTGACTCTGCTATTCCTAGCTAAGCCTGTTAAGAGGGCAATAGTGATTGAGAAGTCTAAACAGCAGAGCAGAAAACTACAGAGCTCTAAAGTTTAAAGTTTGTCAGTAAGAAACATAAATAAGCTCCTGTGCTGCTGATAAGACACAGCAGGGAGTGACATCACCATCCCAGTCAGGGCTCTGAAGCCTATTAGAGCAGAGAGAGGTGGTTATAGGGAAGCTTGTGTACACAAGCAGGAGATAAGAGCTGCTCTAGTTCTGAAGGGAAGCAACATCAGAACAGCAATATGTTTGGTAATAGTTTTTATACACTTTTGCCTACATGTTTAAAGCTAATCTATATAATGGGAATACTTGAACCCCTGGCGTTCTGTAAATATTAAAATAATAGCATCTGTCACAATCCCCTATGACAGTGCCTTATGTCTCTGCTGCCATTACTCTTAGGCTTCACAGTCACTGTTCAACATGGTGGTCATTGCTCCCTTGTGGGTCTCTGTCCTGATGTTGTTCCTGATGTTGTCAGTGCTGCAAGTTTTTTTTCATATATATGTATATAGTGGCAGAGCGACCTCTGGTAGTCGCAGGGTTCTACCACTAGAGGGTGTGCAGCCGGAGACCTGTTGCAGATGCGCCACCAAGGACATGGTTTTGGTGGGGAAAAGTAGTCATCTATATAGGGTCAGTGATGCTAGGTTACTGACATATGCAGTAGTAGCTAGAATAGCTGCTAGGCGGCTATGTATGGGGTGGCTTTTTCAGGACAGCCATAGTGTTGGGTGGGTGGCTGTTCCCACATTTCAGGACGGGGTTTTGATAGGTCTCTGGAGACCTATTAAAGGCCTCCTACTACAGGTAATTGGGGGGTGTGGTCTGCTACCTGAGAATGAAGCAGTGAAGGAGCTGGAGAGATGCTCTGGCCCCCCATAGGCTTGAGAGAAGCCAGGAACCAGTAGAGACTGGTAATTGTTTGTGCTTATGTGGCTGAACAGTAGGTTCAGACCACAGAGTAAAGTTAGTGGCCAGGCAGCCTAGGGTTTGATTTGTTTTGTTGCTGAATGCTGTAAACCTGTGCCAGAATAAAACAGGCTGAGGCCAGAAAGAAGAAGCCTTTGTCGGTGTGCCATTCCACTTACCAGAGCGGCAACCCCGTGAGCGAAGTACCCCCAGGACGGTCCAAAATGGCGTCCGAATGCAAGTGAAGCATCACAATATATATATATATATAGAATTGCATTGTCACGAGCGCCCCCGCAGCCCCCCGGCCGAGCTGCAGGCGCACTCGGGCTTCTGGTGTCCGCCCGGCTTCAGGAGCGAGTGGCGCCGCGGTCCACGCATCGGGCCGCGGGCGTACTCGCTCCCCAGCACTGTCCAACTCACCCGGCCACGCTCCTGTCTGTTAGGTTCCTCCTGCTGCCCGGTGCGCGCGTCCCCGTTCTCTAGGGCGTGCGCGCGCCGGCTCTGTGAAATTTAAAGGGCCAGCGCGCCGGTAATTGGCTATTACCGGGCGCTGCCCCTATATTACCTGGGCGCTTCCGCCCTCTCCCCGCCGGATCTTTAGTGCCATTTGCCTACTGAGAAAGCGTTCCTGAAGTCTTGTTCTGATTACCGTGTACCGTATCGTTTGCCTCCATCCCTCGACCACGAATCTTGCCGCCTGCCCTGACCTTCCTGCCTGTCCCCGACTACGAGCCTGCCTGACGTATCTGTACCACGCCTACCCTTGGCTGCCATCGCAAGCAAGTTCCGCCAGTGGAAGCGACCTGGTAGACTCCAGCAAGTCCATCCTGCTTTCCGGCGGGCTCTGGTGAAAACCGGGACCTACTTAGATTCCGCTCCCTGGCGCGGCTATTGCCATTGCTTGCGGTGGTCCAGAGGATCCACTACCTCCCAGCGTGACATGCATTTTGTTATTTATTTTTTTAATTTTAAGATCCTGTGTAGACCCCTGTCTTCTGTATATAAACAGTCTGTGAATGTTCAGTTTCTTGTATAACATCATGTCTGACAAAGAGAACTAGTACTCTCGAAAGCGACCATCAAATATACTCAGCCTCTAAAAGGCCTGAGTTCTTCAGTCTTCTACTGCTTTCTATGGCTAACACGGTATAACATTATACTACTAGCATCTACTAGGTGAGCCATATGTCAGTATCCATACATTTTCGAAAAGTGGTAGCATTGACGGAAGGGTCATAGTTTTCAGCTGAACCGCAGACCAAAGTATTTAGTTACACCCTTCCGTGTGCACTGCAATGGTCCAAGGTGGATATAATGGGCCTAGTGGTTATCACATAAGCACACATATATTTGCTTAGTAATAATCTCTCTCTATAGGTCAGTCATTGCAATAGAAATCAATGAAATGCAATGGTGTTGCCCCATTGAACTAAGTTGCCATCTTTCCGTGCTGCTATCCTTTTCACAATCTTTCTTCTGATATCATCATCATCTAATTCTTTGCCGATTTTCGGTTGTCATGCACCGTCCACATAATCTCCTTTTAAAAGCCTTAATGTAGCTGACTAAACCCTCCAGGATCCCTTGGGGAGATATGATTGGTTGCGTTGGCAGTCATTTTCTGTTTTTCAAAACAGATTCTTGGCGGCGTTCAATCATTGGATCGGCGCCAGCAGATGGGCGGGCGAGAAGCTTCCTTTTCAGGAAGTCATGCACTGCAGTATCCCAGCAAAATCATTTTCAATTTAGAAACTCGTAGCATGCAATGCAGTGCAAGTAAAGCAAGATGAAGTGTCCAATGCAGAGTACGTGCATGCAAATACATTTCACCTTCCATCGCAGACACTAATGGAGCAAGAGAGCAGCGTTGTCAAGAATAAAACCTCTTACCGTGCGTTGAAATCACAAAATGTGCCAAATTTAATTGCTTTACATAAGTCAAAAACGTCAAAAAATTAAGATGCGACTGCAGGGAACCCCCATATTTCTTCCACCAGTTCCAAGATGCTGAGATATAGGGAGCTGTTTGCAGGTGGCTTTGCTATATTGAAAGGGGTGTTCCCACCATAGACTTTGAAGGTATTTGTTAGCGATATGCCATCAAAGCCTGATGGGTGCAGCAGGTTAGAGAGGTAGGACCTCACCTATCTCGGAAACGGGCCTTCGAGTTACACAGCAGACTGGAGACCTAGTCACACCTGCGCACAGCTCTCTATTCTGTTCTATGGGAATTCAGAGTACAGGGGAGCAAGGTGTTCAGCTCTGCTTGGAACTCCCATAGAACAGAATGGAGAGTCATGTGCAAGTGTCACCAGCTCTCCAGTCTGCTCTGTAACTTTCAAAGGCCCGTTCCCAAGAAAGGTGCAGATGTATGATAGAGTAGGAAGAGATGATCAGATTGATAGATAGTTTTATAGGAAAAACTTCAGCAGAACTTGTATTTTAAATTCCCACTGGTTTAAAGTGGTTGTCTCACTACAGGGATTGCTGCTTTTTATGTTAAAGATCTTGCAAAAACAAGTCACTTTGCAATATATGTCCATAACCATTGTCCTACCTATTCCTAGATATCCCCTCTTGTATGGGCTGCATCAGCTCCTCAGGTCACTATAGCTACAGACCTGTTTGATCTCTCCTGATTGTCTGCCTGCTCTGCTTGCTATAGCTACAGAACTGTTTAATCTGTCCTGATAGGCTGCCAGCGCTGGTTGCTATAGCTACAGTCCTGTGTAATCTCTCCTGATAGGCTGCCAGCACTGGTTGCTATAGCTACAGACCTGGCTTCTATTGCAGCCTAGTGGAAGCCAATAAACACGCTCTGAATTCAAAATGAAACCAAGAAAACAGGACTGAGGTAAGATGAATCAATGTAGTGAGACAACCCCTTTAAGGAGTCCAGTAGATGGTGTAATCAGTGATTGACAGCCTTCCTTGTATGTGTATGCATAGAGATGGAGTCACTGATGACTCCGCCCACTGGACTCCTTAACCCATAATAAACAGGGATGTAATGAATAAAATACAAGTTCTACTGAATCTTTCTCCACAGAAGAATATATCAATCTGTTCAGCTCCTCCTGCTCTATAACATGCTACAAGTAGATCAGATAATATGTTCCTTGCGACAGGTTCCCTTTAAGCAGCTTTATCTCTTCCTGTGCTAAATATTGCAGAAGTGATTTTATTACCTGACTTGAATCAATGCTTTTACAGTGTCAAACCTTCATTCTTGACTTCTTAATCCTGCAAAAATGAAATTACATGAACATTAGGATTTCAACCTTTTCCTCAAAACTCATTATTCCCCAGCCTAGAGGTGTGTGAGGTGATCACGCATTCTGAAGTGGAGCTGATCTGTTTAGTAGAAGTTTATATGATTGCATGTGTTCATATATTATAGAACGTGTTACAACTGGTCGTCTGCACCATACTTTATATATCCTCCCAGCTATATGATAGGAGTAGAAAGAGCTGGAGAGAAAGATAAAGTACCTCACAGAAGTAAGTACACCTCTCACATTTTTGCAAATATTGTATTATATCTTTTCATGGGACAACACTGAAGATAGGACACTGCGATACCATGTAAAGTAGTCAGTGTACAGCTTGTATAACAGTGGAAATGTGGTGCGCCCTCAAAATAACTCAACACACAGTCATCAATGTCTAAACCACTGGCAACAAAAGAGAGTACACCCCTAAGTGGCAACAAAAGAGAGTACACCCCTAAGTGAAAATGGACAAATTGTGCCCAGAGTGTTAGTATCTTGTGTGGCCAGCAGCACAGAAATTTGTTTTCTAATGATTGGATTAATAGCAAGTTAACAAAAAGGAAATGATCATCTAACACAAAGCTAAAGTTTGTAGTACTATGGGCAACCTGTATGAATGTGGCGCGGACAGGCCAGTTCTAAATCGCTTTAAGGTAGTATAGACTGCACCAGAATATATGAACCTGTTCTTCTGCAGGTCATACATACAGGGCGGTGTAGAGCCAATACCACAAGTCTGGCTCAGGCACCACCTTTACCCTGGTCTGGCTGTTCTTCTGCAGGTCATACAAGGCAGTGTAGAGCCAATACCACAAGTCTGGCTCAGGCACCACCTTTACCCTGGTCTGGCTGTTCTTCAGCAGGTCATACATAGAGGGCAGTGTAGAGCCAATACCACAAGTCTGGCTCAGGCACCACCTTTAACCCTGGTCTGTTCTTCTGCAGGTCATACATACAGCGCAGTGTAGAGCCAATACCACAAGTCTGGCTCAGGCACCACCTTTATCCTGGTCTGGCTGTTCTTCTGCAGGTCATACATGCAGGGCAGTGTAGTGCAAATACCACAAGTCTGGCTCAGGCACCACCTTTACCCTGGTCTGGCTGTTCTCCTGCAGGTCATACATAGAGGGCAGTGTAGAGCCAATACCACAAGTCCGGCTCAGGCACCACCTTTACTCTGGTCTGGTCTGTTCTTCTGCAGGTCATACATATAGGGCAGTGTAGAGCCAATACCACAAGTCTGGCTCAGACACCACCTTTACCCTGGTCTGGCTGTTCTTCTGCAGGTCATACATACAGGGCAGTGTAGAGCCAATACCACAAGTCTGGCTCAGGCACCACCTTTACCCTGGTCTGTTCTTCTGCAGGTCATACATACAGGGCAGGGTAGTGCAAATACCACAAGTCTGGCTCAGGCACCACCTTTACCCCGGTCTGGCTGTTCTTCTGCAGGTCATACATACAGGGTAGTGTACTGTAGAGCCAATACCACAAGTCTGGCTCAGGCACCACCTTTACCCTGGTCTGGCTGTTCTTCTGCAGCTCATACATACAGGGCAGTGTAGAGCCAATACCACAAGTCTGGCTCAGGCACCACCTTTACCCTGGTCTGGTCTGTTCTTCTGCAGGTCATACATACAGGGCAGTGTAGAGCCAATACCACAAGTCTGGCTCAGGCACCACCTTTATCCTGGTCTGGCTGTTCTTCTGCAGGTCATACATACAGGGCAGTGTAGAGCCAATACCACAAGTCTGGCTCAGGCACCACCTTTACCCTGGTCTGTTCTTCTGCAGGTCATACATACAGGCGCAGTATAGAGCCAATACCACAAGTCTGGCTCAGGCACCACCTTTACCCTGGTCTGTCTGTTCTTCTGCAGGTCATACATACAGGCGCAGTGTAGAGCCAATACCACAAGTCTGGCTCAGGCACCAACTTTACCCTGCTCTGGCTGTTTCTTCTGCCGGTCATACATACAGTGCAGTGTAGAGCCAATACCACAACTCTGGCTCAGGCACCACCTTTACTCTGGTCTGGCTGTTCTTCTGCAGGTCATACATACAGGGCAGTGTAGAGCCAATACCACAAGTCTGGCTCAGGCACCACCTTTACCCTGGTCTGGCTGTTCTTACTATTCTGCGCCTAGGTTTGGCGTCAAAGAATCATAAATGTGTCGTCTACTTCTAAGATTGTGGTGCAACACCCCCAGAACGCCCCAAATCTTTGCAAAGAGTCACGCAGGTACCTATCGCGTCAAAGTTTGGAGTGTGACTTTTCATACATCTATAGACCAGTTCTACGACAGCTTTTTGACGCCAGAAAACCGGCACAGCCCAATTCTTACATGTCGCCCTATATAACTATATTAATTTAACCAGTTGAGTAATTAGAATACATAGAGCCCAGGACTGGTACAAGGTATTCTTGTGTTCTAGGCAAATAATGCACATAGCAAACCCTAAGGCAATGTTCACACGGCTTATTCAAGCCGTGATTGCAAGCCGTATTTCGCTCGCAATTCCGGCTTGAATAAGGGGCGGTTGCGGGGGCGGGGGCGCGGCGGCGGCGCTGCCCGCCGGCCCCATAGACTTGCATTATCCACGGCGCGTATTGTGCCTGGATAATGTGCATGTCACTTTCTCCCCCCGCGGCGGATTCGCCGAGCGGGAGGAGTGACGGAATCCACTGTTCTCTATGAGAACTGTGGATTACCGTAATTACTGCGACGGATTGGAGCCGTACTGCAGCGCAAATCCGGCGCGCAGTACGGCTCCAATCCGCGGCGAAATAAACCGTGTGAACACGGCCTAATGGAAAATTCCACCCACTCCATGACTCTTTGCACCCTCTTCCTACCTTGGATGAAGTGGTGCCCTAGGCGGTCGCCTACCTTCGCATACCCGTCGTCCCAGCCCTGACATAGCCCATTAGAAAAATGAGAGGGGCACCCACCAAGTGACAGGAAACTGAAATTACAGTTTACAGTGGTTTTTAGCGCCTCCCCCTGTGCTAAAATAGAAAATTAACCTACACTTACCTCTCCCGTTCCAGCGCTGCCAGAACTCCAGTGTTCCTCCTGGTCCCTTACTGATGACATCACGTTCATCGATCACATGATGCTGTAGCCAATCTTTGGCTTCAGCATGTGACCACAGAAATCAGTGATTGGCTGCTGCATCATGTGATCCACGGACGTGATGTCATCATTGAGGGACCACTGGAGCTCTGGCAGTGCTGGAACGGTGGTGATGGGAGAGGTATGTATGGGTTATTGTCTATTTTTGCACAGTTCAGGTGGAAGGGAGGTGTCTAAAAGTCTTGGAAAACCCCTTTAAGCTGCCATTTCAGTTTCCTGTCTCTTGCTGGGTACCCACCTCTAAGAGGCTATATGTATTATAGTTACTCAACTGGTTAAAATAATACCGTCATCTAGTACTCCCCAGTTTTGCTTTGTGTTAGATAATCATTTCCTATTTGTTAATTTGCTACTAATCCAATCATTAGAAAACAGATCTCTGATTAGTTCAGTGCTAGGCATGCCTCTAAGACATGTTTGTTTCTCTTTGCAGTATAATCTGACACACAAAATCTTCCCATCGGTTCATCCGTAGAGTCATGCTATACGTTCACTGCATTTACATGTTCAGTATCTTCAGGCAACATACCTGTTTGGTAACATTGAAACTTTCATCTGTAGCCTTTTAAGTTCACCTTGCCTGTAGCACATACCGTATACGAAGCTTAATATCTGACAGGTAGCAGCTGCCGGAAGGTTCGAAACAAACACTGACCGTAGGATAATGAGAGTAATACCTGTACGGCTAATGCGTCACAAAATGTGAAATTTAGGTCAGCCATTTACAGGTAGGGGTAAACAAATTTAGAGCTTTATTGATCATCAAATCAATTGATGATGTGCCAACCACTGAGACACGCTGCATTGATCGGATTAGGATTCATATAGTTAGTACAGTTGAAAAAAGATATATGTCCATCAAGTTCAACCAAGAGTGAAGAAAATGTGGGTGAAGGGAGGGAGATAAGGAGTTTAAAGGGGTTGTCCTACTACATTGATTCATCTCACCTCAGTTCTGTTTTCTTGGTTTCATCTTGAATTCAGGGGCGTGTTTACTGGCTTCTACTAGACTGCAGTAGAAGCCAGGTCTGCAGCTCTAGCAACCAGTGCTGGCAGCCTATCATGAGAGAGTAAACAGGTCTGTAGCTATAGTGACCGGAGGAGCTGATGCAAGAGGGAATATCTAGGAATAGGTAGGACACTGTTAATGGACACATATTGCAAAGTGAATTGTTTTTACAAGATCTTTAACATAAAAAGCAGCAATCCTTGTAGTGAGACAACCCCTTTAAAGGAGTTGTCTCCCTACAGAGTTTCATAGGATGCATGAATGAAATACTCTGTCACTTCCTGGTCAGACTGACTGTAATTTGCATACAACTCCGTGGTGTATTCAACTCTGTGTTTTCAGTTGCTAATTCGTTCAGATTAGTTCAGAAGCTTCTCTGAAACTACTAGCAGGACTTTTTATCTGATCCCTCAAACAAAAGCCCTAATTAGAGTTGTTGACATTAGATAAATCAAGCTTTTTACTGCCCAGCAGCACAGAGGCTGCCACGACCTGTGTGATGACGTCACTCACTGCTGTCACATAGAACAAACAGCAGAAGGGAGAGATGTACACAGGTCGGTTACTGAGGGAACTGAAATAGCCAGGAAGGTGATTAATTCACTTGTATCTCCTTAACAAAAACAGATGAACAAAACAATATATTTGGAAAATGTCTTTATTTTGTGTTCCCTACAATTTGAAAGCTATTCTTTGTAGCGAGACAACCCCTTTAAGCCTAGTTTCCTCTACTGATGAAAGCTTTGAAACCCATAAGGCAAGAACCAATCTGCTCTGAGGAAGATTTCATTCCTGAGCCCAGAGCCGCCATCAGGCTGGAGCCAGAATTTTATTTGACTACATACGTATTAATATTCTTCAGTTTCAGGTAGTTATCTAAGCCTTTCTGGAAACCCTCACCTGTTCCTGCTGTGACCTACTCCTCAGGCAGCTATTCCACAGATTTACAGTTCTCATGGTGAAGAACGCCCTTCTCCTCTGGAGATTGAATCCTTTTTTCTCCAACTGAAGGGAATGTCCCCCTTTGTCTTTTGAGGGGGCTTAACATTAAATAATTTTTCCCCATACTTTTTGTAGAGACCATTTATATACTTACGTAAATGAATCATGTCCCCGGAGTCGTCTTTTCTGAAGACTAAATAAGTTCAATTCTTTTAACCTCTCCTCATAGCTAAGATGCTCCATTCCCCTTATAAGTTTGGTTGCTCTTCTTTGCACTCTCAATAAAATTTTAGCAAATCAAGGTCATCCATTCTATTCTATTCTCTGAAATATGGAGACATGAATTGCAGAAAGCATCAGTCATCAGCAGATGTCCCTTCTTCCATAATCATTTTTACCATGGATGTATGGAGCAACTCGCAGCAGGAAATTGGATATATAGCACCAAGTAAGGAAACACTTGCCTTGTATTGTCAGGAATTCATGACTTCCTCAGTGTATAGTTTAACATTTTCAAAGTTAGGCTGAGTTGACACTACCATATTGCATAATTTGCAGGTATCCGTCGGGGGACTGTAAAACAAAAAAGATACCCCAGCGGATACCGCAACAGCCCTATTGGGGATAATAGACTACGCTACTGAGTCCGGTAAAATAAGCATATGCACCGGGAAAAAGTGTAGACGTAGCCCACGCCGGGCTACATCTGCTCTATTATCCCAATGGTGCCGCTGGGGGTACCTTTCATACCTTTCTTGCAGGTACCCTGATGGCTACCTGCAACGTATGCAATATGATCCTGTTAACCCTGCCTTGGTTTAATGAAGAATTCAATGGGGATTCCGCAGCAGCACATCCTTCTGCAAAACGACTCCCATTGATTTGAATGTCCAGTCTGGGCATTTGCAATTCTTGCCAGCAATAGCAAAGCTAGAGGATTCCTGAAGAAGAAGCTGAACAGTAGACTAATCATTCACCAGATTTGGCACACCCAGTTCAATTGCACTATGGCAAAACTAGAGAATAAACTGACAAACTTGTTTCAGCTCTTCAGAAACAAGTGGCGCTGTGGATGCAGCAGGAGTTGGAATCACCAAGGACAGCAGCCTGGCATGGACAATGAGAAGAACGCCCCTTCTTAGGAGTCCACTCTCTAAAGCAGAAATTTCCTGCAAGATTTGAGGTCACAAGCACATTGCAGCAGAACTCGAAGACAAGGAGCCGTTCCAGGTGCTTGACTAGAGGGTTCAGGGACAATGGGAACAGGTGCTGGATAAGACAGATGAGACCAAACTGGAACACGTCTTGGAATTACTGTAGTGAGGAAGTAAGGCAAACATTAGGAACATTAGGAGACTGACTAGGCAAAAGTAGCATGGGTGAAGGTATCTGACTAGATTGTATGACAGCATCCAGGAAAGCACCTAAGCAGAAACACAACCCTTGAAAAAGCTGGAGTATCGCTTAATGACCTATCACATTTTATACAAACTGCTCAGCAAGAAGATTTAGGTCCACGGGTTGAGGCTTCACCTGATCCATGGCCTGAGGGTGCTGTCATATTACTTTATCACAGAATTTAGATACAAGTTTTAAGCAAGAAAATTGCTTGAATCATAAAACAACACTTCTTGACTGATTATTATGGCTGTAACTTGCTCGGCACTGGCCAGACTGAGGAGTGAAGTCTAAGAGAGAAGCTCCCCAGGTCACAGTCCCCAGAATGGCCACCAGATGACAGCTGGATGCAGCAGTGACAACAGAATAGACACAAGACCAGATGTGCAGAGTGTGGAAAGGGGCAGACACCAAAGCAGTGTAAGAACATGGTCACAGCAGCAGGACTAGAACGTGAATTTAACAGTAGGACTGGGACGTGGCCACAGCGGCTGGGCAGGAATATGTTCTCCAGAGCAGGGCAGGAACATGGTCCCCAGAACATGGCAGGAACATGGTCAATAAAGCAGGGCAGGAACATGGTCAATAAAGCAGGGCAGGAACATGCTCCCTAGAACAAAGCAGAAACAAGCTCTCTAGCGCAGTGTAGGAACGTGATCACCAGAGCAGGACAGGAACATAGTCCCAAGAGCAGGGCAGGAACATGGTCCCCAGAGCAGGGCAGGAACATAGTCCCCAGTGCAGGGCAGGAACCTAGTCCCCAGAGCAGGTCAGGAACATACTCCACAGAGCAAGGCAGGAACAGGGCCCCCAGAGCAAAGCAGGAACATGGTCCCCAGAGCAGGTCAAGAACATGGTTCCCAGAGCAAGGCAGTAACATGGTCATAGCAGCAGAACAAGAACCTGGTCCTTAGAGAAGGACAGGGCAGTGACATTAACTATTACACTGCTGAAGCAGCAGGGTGTTGTTAAGACATTACACAAAAGCAACTAGGCAACATGGATGATATGGCATCCTGCCAGCAGAGGAGAGGTAAGGAATAGTGCAGTTCGTGACCATCGTTTCAATTCGGAGCTTAGCACTGGCAGCATTGTGTACTCTTGATGTGTTGATAATAAGACTGAAATAATCCAAACTGTCGGTAAAGTCAGGTTCTTTCTATTTGTCCTCTAAGACCATAAGCAGTTTATAAAGAGGGACCTCTTAGTTACCCAGAACAAAAACCCATTCCAAAGACTGTGTCTCACCATGGAAGACTCAATGCGACCATCTATTACAATAGGGTGTTACTACACTGGGTAATGGTCAAACAGCATTTTGCCACCATTTTACTACCAAACCCCTGGAAATCAGCTGCGACAAGAAAAAATTTAAGATGACCTCAAGGCTGGGGATTTTACATAAAATATTGAAGGGGCTGTAAGTTAATTATGGGCCAACACTGGAAACCCCTTACAAGCAGTTCTAATCTTTGGCCAAATGTAGCAGAAAGTGATTTCTAGTTCTGAGCTTCAGATTCGGGTTGAAGTCGAGTTCCACCTGGTTCCAAATAATTTTGTTCTGGTTGACCTTAATTGAAATTTGAAAATTGACACTAACCTTTATTCTAAAATGGAATTAGTGTTAGGGTTTTGTTTACCGGGTTCTAGGAGTTACTTACATTCCCTGATGCCACTGGTCATTCAATGTTCCTGGTTTAGCTTCACCTCATTGCTCCAGGCATAGCATCACTTAAAGGGGTTGTCTCCCCTCAGAGTTTCAAAGATGCATCCTGTCACTTCCTGGTCAGACTGTCTGTAATTAGCATACAAGCTTTGTGCATTCATTCTGTGTATTCAACTCTGTGTTTTCAGTCTGCTAATTAGTTTAGATTAGTTTAGAGGCTTCTCTGAAACTGCTAGCAGGAGATTTATCTTAAGTAAACAGCACTAATTTCTGGCTTTTGTCTGAAAGTTCAGATAACACACAGGCTCTCACTCTGGCTGCCTTGACCTGTGTGATGACGTCACTCCCTGCTATCACATAGAACAAACAGCAGGGGAAAAGGAGTAAACAGGTCGGTCACTGGGGGAACCAAATAGAGCCAGGAAGGTGATAAAATCATTTGTAGCTCCGTAACAAAAAAAAGATGAACAAAGCAATATATTTTGAAAATGTCGTCATTTAGTGTTCCCTACATTTTGAAAGCTATTCTTTGTAGCGAGACAACCCCTTTAATGTCAATGTCACGAACAGTAGTGATAGGATGTCCTGAACCTAAATTATTTCACAAGTTTGGACGTACCTGTGTTGAAACCAACAGGGCCAAATGCGAGCAACACTATTGGTTTCCCTGCACTACCACTGCAGGAGACTCAAAGGGTGCTAAGTGACATCAAAGGGTCCATGTTATACATGTAGCTGTACTGGCTAATGGAGGGTCCTCAACAGCCGATTCCTATCTATGAACTCATTATCTCTTTATAGGGTTATGAAAATAGGTAAAATAAGGACAAATTAAAGAGTCACATAGACTGGTATTTGTCTTTTAAGCGAACGGTTACATCATTGACAATATTAATACTGTTGATGCTGTAACCATGAACCTTTAAATCCGAGCTTATTTCTGTCTTCTCTTAATGTTCACAAATTGGCTAAAACATCTCAGAAGCCAGACTATAAAATTACCGTCATGTGATCCAGTTTATATTTGGAGCTCGAAAGCTGCAGAACTGAAAAAAATAGCTGCCTCATGCTGAACATTAATGGATCTGAGATTCTCCCTATTGACCGGCAACAGACGTTCAGCTGATTGATATGGAATGAGAATTTTTTAAATTATTTTCAACCTATATGGAGTTGGAATTTCAAATTAAAGGTCACATTTTAAATAAACCAAGAACCCTCCACCCCACCCAGTTCATTAGGAATCAAAACTAAGGGCGACATGTCAGAAAATAGGCGCCGCCACAGCAGTTTTAAGGCGAATGAAATGAGTGTATAGTGCGCATGAATGAATGAACTTGTCAAAAATCTGGCGTGTGGTCTACCTTGCATAGTATAATTGATGTGACTAATTTATGTGCATAGCAGAACATTGCTAGCATATTTGATGCGCCTACTTTACCTGCATTCAAATCTGTTGTGCCTGGCGTAAAATGCGCCTAGTTTTGGGGTACGACAGTTCATTTATATAGAGAATATGGCGTCAACAGTTTCTTGGTGCAGAATGCACCAAAAAATGTCACTGCCCTAATGGGACATGTCGCCCTATGTATGGAAGTAATGAAGGGAAAACAATAGGAAGATGATCAGCAACAAACCTATCAGTTGAGGAAAGCTGCATATGGGCGGTGGCCATGGAATGAAATGTACTATTACATGATGCCCATTTAAATTAATGGAGGACAATGTAATAGATGGTTGTGCCGAATTTTGCATAGGGGTATATAGGACAACCAGGGGCAGACACAGACAGTAGAGGGCTCCTATGCAGAAACAGTATATAGGCCCATTGCTATCCTATGGGTATGTTCACATGGCGTATCACGCTTTATATGTGGTGAAATGGGCGCCGCAATTACGGTAATCCATACCTCTGATAGAGAACTGGATTACGCGTCGTCCCCCTCACGCGTACAATACGATCGTATTGTACGCGCGGGGAGATAAGTGACATGTCAATTGTTCACGGCGATTACGCACCACGAACAATGCATGTCAATGGGCCCGGCGTGCTTTGGAATTACGCGTGGTTCCAAAACACACGACGTGCTGCGGCACGTACTACATGCGCCGCAATATGCCATCCGAACATACCCTATATCTCATCTCCCCCTATAGGTCTACCTAACAATCAACCAGTGATTTTCTGCAATGAAATTAGCTCACACATTTACATGCAATCTAATAGACTATAGGAAATCGCTTCAAGGTGCCAGTGACACCCTTATTTACCCATTGGGCCCTTGCACAAATGCACAGGTGGCTCCAATGTTGTGTCCTCACCTTTGAACGCCTTTAAAAAATAGGGCCTGTTTATCTAAATTATAAAGAACTACAATTTCACCTATTATAGTTTAAAGTCAAATATTAACTTTTTAATTCGTCAACTTATGTTTTATTTTTTTGTAAAGAGAAACAAAATTGTACGGCTGAGTTCCCACGGCGTATTGAGGCTCGTACCTGCGTGCAACGCAATACGCCTGCTGTTGAAAATACGCGCTGACCAGCACATACTTTCAACAGCACTACGGCCCAGCCTCCTATTCATGTTTGTATTCCTTGGTGCATAAGCTCCCAAAAGAAGTCACTTCTTTTTATGGAGTGTACCACGCGCTGTGGAATACGCAGGTTTTACATAACACTCAACGAGTGCTATGATTTTACCGTATTTGCGGGACATACTTCAGGGGTGCATTGCAGTGCAAGTGCACCCCGCAAATATGTCATGTGAACATACCCTCACTGTTATAAAACACCTTACAATTTTGTGTATACAGCTCCTATCCAGAAATACGGGCGACACGTATGGAACTTGGCGCCGACACGGCAATTGATATAGAGGACTAATGAGAAGTAATGCAACAGTATATGTGAACCTATCATATGTTAGTTCATAACACCGGCGTGTGGTATATCTTGCATAGCATAGCATATCTTTGCCGGATTCGAAAGTGCGGCAAATGTTGGCATACAACTGTTCTTACATCTATTGAACAGTGCTACACTAGGTTTCTTGGCTCAAAGCACGCCAGAAAACTGTCGCACCCCTCGCAAGACATGAGGACCCTTGACGTGGGTTGCGAGCTTACGTACCGTGGCCACTGTATCAACTACTACCTCATATTTAATATTTTTCCAATGTGTAATTTTTTATTTGCCCAAAAGTACTGGGGAACAGAGGGTATCTGTATTTTGTGTTGGATACCTAGAAAGTGCTGTGCCCGCCCAATCGAATAGTATGGGTGTCACTAATAGGTTGTAAGCCAGCATGGTGCACCACACGTATCTGTATTAATGGCACCCTTTTGTATCACCTTATCTATATTCAATAGTAATACCAGCAGCCACCCCCCTCATACATAGAAGGTGTGTGAGTGGTTGTTTTATTGGTATCTTTGCATTTGTGCAATCTCCCCATGCATTATACTGTGGCTTTTCTGCATACTAGTGTGAATAGGTATCAAGTTAATGTGCAGTTTTTATCATCTAATTGTTCCCCTAGTGGAGGGGTGTGCGAGCTACTGCTCAGTAATCAGCTGCACCTGTTTATCTTTCCCAAGTAGCATAGGGACCAGTGTTGCCTGCTACTGGATTCAGTCTAGTCCAGCTATTGAGCTGTAAGTATGGCCTATGTAGTGTTTTTAAGCACCCCTGTTTATGCATGTTACCCTATGTCTCCATGATTGTGTCGTTTGACCCTGCCGTCACATATTACCTTCTGTCCCCTGCCCCCTTATTGCTAATCAACAGGCAGTAGAAAAAGGGGAAGGGAGTGGAGTAATACATATCTACAGGATTAGACTACACACAAGATGTGTATGCAGTCTGTAACCGTGGTGACACCTAGGACGACATGTATGTCAGACGCACTCCCAAATTAGGCGCATTATCGGGGGCCCACGGAACTTTGTAATGCGCCTTGTATCGGGGGCGTTCTGGAGGCGTGTCGCACCACAACCGTACGATTCTACACATTTATGACTAGAGGACAGCAAAACTGGGCGCATCGCTACTGGAACAGGCAGACCAGGTTAAAAGTGGTTTACTTGCGCCTGAGTTTTCACTTTGTATCTAGAAAGCGCTAAATCTATAACCCGCAGTAGAACAGGTTCATAGATTCAGGCGCATTCTACGCTACTAATACGCACGGAAAAAAAAATGGCGTCTGGATGCCAAAAATGATATGTCGCCCATAGTTCTATATATGAGCTCTATAAAAAAATAGTAGGATTTCAAGACTATTTGCAAAGTTGTTTAATTGTTTTACTTTTAGATGCAATGAAATGATTAAAACAAAATTGTCGCAAAAGTGGAAATATTTGTTACAACTGAAACTGAGGAGCTTTATTTCGTCAAATGGCAGTTTCGCAATAAAAAAAAAAGACATTTAATCAAATTATACAATGGGGAAATCTGCTCTGCGGTGTCCTGCTCAGACTGCAGGATATGCTCAGCTGCCCACATTACAATACATGTTGCTGGAGGGCACACCTTGCACTATCCGACTTGAAGGCATTGTTTTATTACTTCACTGAAATGCAATTCCAATAGAAATCTTCAGAGTTCATGCACATTCACTGGTATTTGTTTGTCCACCTAAATTGATATCTACAAAGTGTAAGTGAAACGAGTTGTATCTTCAAGATAACCCCCTTCTACTTTAGGGGATTCTCCAGTTTAGAAAACTTAATTTAATATACAGGCAGTCCTCGACTTACACCGTTCCAACTTACATCTGTCCCCTAGTTACAAACAGAGACTTATGGGACGTGCTGGCACTTGCAGTTCCATGTTCCACAGCAGATAGTAGCTGTGGAATGACAAGTTCCAGCATGCCACAGCAGCACATGAGGTAAAAATGAGAAGAAATACAACAAAACAAATGTAAAAACCCTTCCCTGCACTATCCAAAACTAAAAATAACCCTTTTGTGCTGGAGTTACATTTAATAAATATACCTGTTCTGACTTACATACAAATTCAACTTAAGGACAAACCTACAGTCCCTATCCCGTTTGTAACCCGGGGACTGTCTGTACATTTTTTTTTATTATTATATTTTTTATCTGTTCTGGTTCCTCATATCCTGGGCAGAATGAAGACCATAACAAATATCGTATCTGGAGGACCTGTCCTGTCTTGCATCACTTAGACATTCCATTGATTTGAATGAGACTTTCTATAAATAATTTTTTGGGGGGTTCAAACAAGGGGGGACACTTTATAGCCAACTTTTTGCCAAGGGACTTTTCTAACAAGGCAAGGATTGTCTAAAGTGGAGAACCCCTTTAAGCGCTATTGGGGCATACAGACTTCAAAGAGGGGAGTCTCATAAGGACTTGGACTTCTATGTATTGCATGGGCATCCATTCTTGGCTGCTAGATGTATATTGTCCTACCACCCCACTGAAACTACTGTAATGTTAGGTAGAGTAATCCTAGCTTTACCCACAGCTAGCCTGGCACTGTGCTGGCATCAGAGAAAGTGTAAAGCAATTTGGCATTAGTCGAACCATTGTATTATTTTCCTTCTCTGGCTATAATGTAAAGTACATAATTCCAAGAATACATTTAGTTGACAGATTCTTTGAAAGCAAATCTCAGTTTTGCTAAGGGGGCGGGGGTCACATTCTGAAATAATTCTTTAAATCCTCCCAATACTTCCCGAAACTGGAATGTAGTATATAACAAAGGCATGGTATAGTGTCTGCAGTAGTTGCTCACTTGTGATAGTGCCAAGCAATTAAACTGAATAACAGGGTAAGTTTCAAGGTGACCAATGTGTGGAGAAGTTCTTGCATGTATTCCTCTCCACATCACACTCACTTGCTGTTTCTCTAACACTGCCACACTGCATCAGAACTGCCATACTGCACCAGCACTGCCATACTGCACCAGCACTGCCATACTGCACCAGCACTGCCACACTGCATCAGCATTTGCATACTGCATCAGCAGTGCCAAACTACACCAGCACTGCCATATTGCACCAGCACTGCCCAACTGCAAGAGCAGTGCCATAATGCACCAGCAGTTCTACATTGCACCAGCACTGCCATACTGCACCAGCACTGCCACACTGCTCCAGAACTGCCATACTGCACCAGCACTGCCACATTGCACCAGCACTGCCACATTGCACCAGCACTGCCATACTGCACCAGCACTGCCACATTGCACCAGCATTACCACATTGCACCAGCACTGCCATACTGCACCAGCACTGCCACAAAGCACCAGCAATACCACATTGCACCAGCACTCCATAAATGCACCAGCACTGCCACATTGCACCAGCATTACCACATTGCACCAGCACTGCCATACTGCACCAGCACTGCCACATTGCACCAGCATTACCACATTGCACCAGCACTGCCATACTGCACCAGCACTGCCACATTGCACCAGCATTACCACATTGCACCAGCACTGCCATACTGCACCAGCACTGTCACATTGCACCAGCATTACTACATTGCACCAGCACTGCCATACTGCACCAGCACTGCCACATTGCACCAGCATTACCACATTGCACCAGCACTGCCATACTGCTCCAGAACTGCCATATTTTGCACCACCCATGCCATATTTTCAAGGGGCAGGGCCATAATGCACCAAACCCCCCCCCAGCTATTTACTTTGCCCCGCACTGCCACCCTGAAACCAGCACTGCCACACTGCCCCCAAACGCCATACTGCACCACCCACTGGCCACATTGCCCCAGCACTGAACATTCCCACCAGTTTCCACATTGCCCCACCTTTCCCCATATGCACCAGAAACTGTCACATTGCCCAGCATTAAAACTTTTGCACCCAAACTGCCATACTGCACCACACTGCCAAAATTTGCCCCGCTTTAAACCACATTGACCAGAATTTGAAATTACGCACCAGCCCCTGCCACTTGCACCACATTTCCACATTGCCCAGCATTTGCCATACTGCACCCACATCCCACATTGAAACCACATTACCACATTGCCCACACTGCCAAAACTCCCAACCAGCACTCCCAAAAACTTTTTAAACCAAAAATCCCAAACATTGCTCAACACTGCCATACTGTCCCAAAGCACAGCACGCAAAATTTTCAATAGGATGGGCATATAAATTGGTTTAAAAATTAGGGAAAAGTTGGCAGAAAACTCTGAAGGCCACAAACATAATTTATTTGTCTCTTTTCCCCCAAATAAAATGGGTTGAAAAGCTACCTTAAAAAGGGTTAGAATAAAAAACCATTTTAAAAGGTTTTTTTTTAAACCCCTTCCCTGCAATTTTTTTTCCGTTTACATGTATTTTTTTTTGGGCCCCCTTTTTTCCCAGTAACACCATTTTCTAAGACCAATAACTTTTATTTTTACATCTCTGGACTTGAGTGCGGGCTCATTTTTTGTTGGTTTTTTTTGCAGCTGTTTTTATTGGTCATTTTTTTTGATACATGTGACTTTTTGATTGCTTTTTATTTTGGTGTCGGATATTTTGTTTTTCTATGATGACCATCGTCTAGGATAATTAATGTTATATTTTAATACATTTAATTTTTTTGAAATGTTGGGAAAAACCTTTTTATGTTTAACTTTTACATTTTTTTTAAATTTTTAAAAAGGCAAAAAAGGTGGTTTTGAAAATTAATAAATTTATTGATTTTAAAATTTTTTAAAACTTTTTTTTTTTTTATAAATTTTTTAAACCCCCTAGAACTAAAAAGTCCCCAAAGGGGCTTTTTCCAATTTCAGCCCATACAGAAATTTTTGCGAATAGGATGAATATGGGTCCCCCTAAATTTGAGTAGCAAGGCTGGGAGCCATGGGGAGCCTTCATTAGGCCTCTGACGTAACGACCAGTTGGCACCCCATGATCGCATTGCATGGGGCTGATCGGGGTCTGTAACAGACAGCGATACCAGTACAGTACAGTACCACAGTACAAGGATAATCTAGTCAGTAAAGCTATAGCACAGGAATTGTACAAATAGCTACGTCACAGGACAGGCTAATACAGAAATTGTTTTCACAAGAATGCACACAGTTATGTCATAGTACAGACTTATGCACACAAGTATGTCACCGTTCAAGGGAAAAGCACACCCGTTTGTCACAGTGCAGGGCTAATGCACACGTTAAGTCAAGGACAGGCTTAAGGGACACGGTTTTTTGGGGCAAAAGTTTCAACTAATGCCCCACGTTATTTTTCATGTAAAACCCAATGTCACCCAATTTTTGTCAACCCTACAGGGGTAATGTCACAAAATTAAAGTCACCGTACAGGATAATGCACACAGTTATGTCATAGTACAGACTAATGCACACAGTTATGTCACAGTACAGGCTAATGCACACAGTTATTGTCCATTTCAGGCCCAATGCACACCCGTTATGTCACGTACAGGCCCAATGCACCCCAGTTTTCTCACAGTTCTGACTAATGCACACAGTTTAACCCTTTTTGTACAGGCTAATGCACACAGTTATGTCACAGTACAGACTAATGCACACAGTTATGTCAAGTACGGGCAATGCCCCAAAAGTTATGCCAGACGATAATGAACACAGTTATGTCATCGTACAAGCTTATGCACACAGTGATGTCACAGTACAGGCTAATGCACACAGTTATGTCACAGTACAGACTAATGCACACAGTTATCTCACCATACAAGCTAATCCACACAGTTATCTCACAGTACGGGCTAATGCACACAGTTATGTCACAGTACAGACTAATGCACACAGTTATCTCACAGTACAGACTAATGCACACAGTTATCTTACGTACGGCTAATCCCACAAGTTTTTCATCATACGGGGTTAATGCACACAGTTTGTCACAGTACAACAAATGCCACAGTTTCTCACAGTGAGAAAAATGAACAGTATTTCGTTGGGCTAAGACACATTATCTCATACAGGCTAATGCACACAGTCATGTCACCGTACAGGCTAATGCCACACAGTTAGCCACCGTCGGGGCAAATGCAACAGTTAGAACAGTACAGGCTAATGCACACAGTTATGTCACAGTACAGGCTAATGCACACAGTTATGTCACAGTACAGACTAATGCACACAGTTATGTCACAGTACAGGCTAATACACACAGTTATGTCACAGTACAGACTAATGCACACAGTTATGTCACAGTACAGGCTAATGCACACAGTTATGCCCCACTGTAAGACAAATGCACACATTATGTCATCAAAAGGGAAATGCGCACAGTTTGTCCGAAAAGGGCTAATGAACACATTTTTGTCATCATAAACTAATGACACAGTTATGCCCACGTAAAGGGCTAATGCACACAGTTATCTCACAGTACAGACTAATGCACACAGTTATCTCACAGTACAGGCTAATGCACACAGTTATGTCACAGTACAGACTAATGCACACAGTTATCTCACAGTACAGGCTAATGCACACAGTTATGTCACAGTACAGGCTAATGCACACAGTTATGTCACAGTACAGGCTAATGCACACAGTTATGTCACAGTACAGGCTAATGCACACAATAATGTCACCGTACAGACTAATGCACACAGTTATGTCACCGTGCAGGCTAATGCCCACAGTTACCACAGAAAGGGCTAATACACATTTTATTTCACCGTAAAAGCTAAACACACGTTATGTCACAGTAAAAGCTAATGCCACGTAGTCACGTACAGACTAAGACACAGTGATGTCACAGTACAGACAAAAATTTCCCAACCAGTTTCTCACAGTACAGGCTAATGCACACAGTTATGTCACAGTACAAGCTAATACACACAGTTATGTCACAGTACAGGCTAATTCACACAGTTATGTCACCGTACAGGCTAATGCACACAGTTATGTCACAGTACAGGCTAATGCACACAGTTATGTCACAGTACAGACTAATGCACACAGTTATCTCACAGTAAAGACTAATGCAGACAGTGATGTCACAGTGCAATTTAATGCACACGTTATGTCACAGTGGACTAATGCCACTTTATGTCACAGTACAGACTAATGCACACAGTTATGTCACAGTACAGGCTAATGCACACAGTTATGTCACCGTACAGGCTAATGCACACAGTTATGTCACAGTACAGGCTAATGCACACAGTTATGTCACAGTACAGGCTAATGCACACAGTTATGTCACAGTGCAGACTAATGCACACAGTTATGTCACAGTGCAGACTAATGCACACAGTTATGTCACAGTGCAGACTAATGCACACAGTTATGTCACAGTGCAGACTAATGCACACAGTTATGTCACAGTACAGACTAATGCACACAGTTATGTCACAGTACGGGCTAATGCACACAGTTAGCCAGTACAGACAAAGCACACGTTTTTCACAGTACAGGATAATGCACACAGTTATGTCACAGTACAGGCTAATGCACACAGTTATCTCACAGTACAGACTAATGCACACAGTTATCTCACAGTACGGGCTAATGCACACAGTTATGTCACAGTACAGACTAATGCACACAGTTATCTCACAGTACAGACTAATGCACACAGTTATCTTACAGTACAGGCTAATGCACACAGTTATGTCATCATACAGGCTAATGCACACAGTTATGTCACAGTACAGACTAATGCACACAGTTATCTCACAGTGCAGACTAATGCACACAGTTATGTCATCGTATAGGCTAATGCACACAGTTATCTCACCGTACAGGCTAATGCACACAGTCATGTCACCGTACAGGCTAATCACACTTTTATGACCTTTCGGGCTAATGCACCAGTCTGTCAATACGGGCTAATGCCAAGTTATGCACAGTACAGGCTAATGCACACAGTTATGTCACAGTACAGACTAATGCACACAGTTATGTCACAGTACAGGCTAATACACACAGTTATGTCACCGTACAGACTAATGCACACAGTTATGTCACAGTACAGGCTAATGCACACAGTTATGTCACCGTACAGACTAATGCACACAGTTATGTCATCATACAGGCTAATGCACACAGTTATTACAGAACGACTAATGCACACAGTTATGTCTCATAAATAATCACACAGTTATGTCACAGACGGAAAAAGCACCAAAATGTCACCGTACAGACTAATGCACACAGTTATGTCACCGTGCAGGCTAATGCCCACAGTTATCTCACAGTACAGGCTAATGCACACAGTTATGTCACCGTACAAGCTAATACACACAGTTATGTCACCGTACAACTAATGAAAAGTGATGTCAAGTACGGTAATCACACATTTGTCACTGTCAGGCAAATGCACCAGTTATGTCACCGTACAGACAATGCACACAGTTTTTCCCATCATAAAGCTTTCACACAGTTATGTCACAGTACAGACTAATGCGCACAGTTATGTCACAGTACAATCTAATGCACACAGTGATCTCACAGTACAAGCTAATCACAAAAGTCATGTCACAGAAAGGGTAATGCACCAGTTTGTCCCGTACAGGTAATGCACACAGTTATTTCACCGACGGGAAATGCACCAGTTATGTCACAGTACAGGCTAATGCAACAATAATTTCACCGTAAGACTAATCACCATTTATGTAAACCGTGCAGGCTAATGCCCACAGTTATCTCACAGTACAGGCTAATGCACACAGTTATGTCACCGTACAAGCTAATACACACAGTTATGTCACAGTACAAGCTAATGCACACAGTGATTTCACAGTACAGACTAATGCACACAGTGATGTCACAGTACAGACTAATGCACACAGTTATCTCACAGTACGGGCAAGCATACTTTATGTCACAGTACAGGCTAATGACACATTAAATGTCACAGTACAAGCTAAAACCCGTTTTTCACAGTACGACAATGCACACAGTTATTCACCGACAGGCTAATCAAAAATTATGTTACAGTAAGGTAATTACAATTATGTCAAGTAAAGCTAATCACACAGTTATGTCACAGTACAAGCTAATGCACACAGTTATGTCACAGTACGACAATGCACACGTTATGACAGTCAAGCTAATACAACAGTTTTGTCCGTCAGGTAATGCACCAGTTATGTCATGTACAAGCTAATGCACCAGTGATGTACAGTACAGGCTAATCACACATTATGTCACGAAAAAATAATACCCAGTTATGCACGTACAGGCTAATGCACACGTTTTGTCATCGTAAAAGCTTATCAACAGTATGCACAGTACAGGCTAAGGGACACAGTTATTACAGTAAAGCAAATACCACATTTTCACATAAAGTAATGCACACATATGTCACGCAACTAATGCACACGTTAGTCACAGTACAGACAAATGCACACAGTTATGCCCAAGAAACAAGAAAATACCAGTGATGTCACAGAAAAAAGCTGATCACACAGTTATGCACCGACAGCTAATGCCAAGTTATGTACAGTCAGGTTTTCACACAATTATGTCACAGTACAGGCTAATGCACACAGTTATCTCACAGTACAGACTATTACACACAGTTTGTACGTACAGGCAATGCACACAGTTTTCACGTAAGACTATTACACACAGTTTTGTCACAGTACAAGTAATACCAGTTATTACAGTACAGGCAAAACACACATTTTATCCACAGTAAAGCTAATAACACATTATGTCAAGTATAGGCTAATGCACAAATTTTGTCACGTACAGGCTAATGACACATTAGTCACAGTACGGCTAATGCCACATTTTATTCACAGTACAGACTAATGCGCACAGTTATGTCACAGTACAAGCTAATGCACACAGTGATGTCACAGTACAAGCTAATGCACACAGTTATGTCACAGTACAGACTAATGCACACAGTTATGTCACAGTACAGACTAATGCACACAGTTATGTCACAGTACAGACTAATGCACACAGTTATGTCACAGTACAGGCTAATGCACACAGTTATGTCACAGTACAGGCTAATGCACACAGTTATGTCACAGTACAGGCTAATGCACACAGTTATGTCACAGTACAGGCTAATGCACACAGTTATGTCACCGTACAGGCTAATGCACACAGTTATGTCACAGTACAGGCTAATCACAAGTTTTTTTCACAGTAAAGCAAATAAACACAGTTATGTCACGTACGGGCTAATGCACAAAATTAGTCATAGTACAGCTAATGACACAGTTATGTACAAAAAGCAAAGGCACAATTATGCACCATAGGGTTTTTTAATCACACTTATGTCACAGACAGACAACACACATTTATGTCACAGTACAGATATTACAAAACGTTATGTCACATTTAAAGATTTTTACCACAGTTATGTCCATACGCAATGCACACAGTTATGTCACAGTAATAGATTACACACAGTTATGTCACAGTACAGGCTAATGCACACAGTTATGTCACAGTACAGGCTAATGCACACAGTTATGTCACAGTACAGGCTAATGCACACAGTTATGTCACAGTACAGGCTAATGCACACAGTTATGTCACAGTACAGGCTAATGCACACAGTTATGTCACAGTACAGACTAATGCACACAGTTATGTCACAGTACAAGCTAATGCACACAGTGATGTCACAGTACAAGCTAATGCACACAGTTATTCACGTCAGCTAAGCAAAGTTATTTACATACGACTAATCCCACACAGTTATGACATACAGACTAAGCACACAAAGTATGTCACAGTACAGGCTAATGCACACAGTTATGTCACAGTACAGGCTAATGCACACAGTTATGTCACAGTACAAGCTAATGCACACAGTTATGTCACAGTACAGGCTAATACACACAGTTATGTCACAGTACAAGCTAATGCACACAGTTATGTCACAGTACAGACTAATGCACACAGTTATGTCACAGTACAGGCTAATGCACACAGTTATGTCATCATACAGGCTAATGCACACAGTTATGTCAACGTACAGGCTAACACCAATTATGTCACGTAAGACAAAAGCACACAGTTATGTCACAGTACAGGCTAATGCACACAGTTATGTCATCATACAGGCTAATGCACACAGTTATGTCATCATACAGGCTAATGCACACAGTTATGTCACAGTACAGACTAATGCACACAGTTATGTCACAGTACAGACTAATGCACACAGTTATGTCACAGTACAGGCTAATGCACACAGTTATGTCACAGTACAGAATAATGAAAACAGTTATGTACATACGGGTAATGCACACAGTTATTCAGTACAGGCTAATGCACACAGTTATGTCACAGTACAGACTAATGCACACAGTTATGTCACAGTACAGGCTAATGCACACAGTTATGTCACAGTACAGGCTAATGCACACAGTTATGTCACAGTACAGACTAATGCACACAGTTACTGTAATCATACAGGCTAATGCACACAGTTATGTCACAGTACAGACTAATGCACACAGTTATGTCAAAGTACAGACTAATGCACACAGTTACTGTATGTCACAGTACAGACTAATGAACACAGTTATGTCACAGTACATACTAATGCACACAGTGATGTATTACAGACTAATCACCAGTTAGTACAGTACATACTAATGCACACAGTTATGTCACAGTACAGGCTAATGCACACAGTTATGTCACAGTACAGACTAATGCACACAGTTATGTCACAGTACAGACTAATGCACACAGTTATGTCACAGTACAAGCTAATGCCACGTTAGTCAAGTACAGAAAATGCACACAGTTAGCACAGTACAACTAATGCCACAGTGATGTCCATAAACTAATGCACACATTATGTCACATACGGCTAATGCCACATTTTATGCACAGTACACAATACACACAGTTATGTCACAGTACAAGCTAATGCACACAGTTATGTCACAGTACAGGCTAATACACACAGTTATGTCACAGTACAGGCTAATACACACAGTTATGTCACAGTACAGGCTAATGCACACAGTTATGTCACAGTACAGGCTAATGCACACAGTTATGTCACCGTACAGGCTAATGCACACAGTTATGTCACAGTACAGGCTAATGCACACAGTTATGTAACATACGGCAATGCCACGTTATGTCCAGTACAGGCAAAATGACACATTAATTCACATACAGGCTAATGCACACAGTTATCTCACAGTACAAGCTAATGCACACAGTTATGTCACAGTACAGGCTAATGCACACAGTTATGTCACAGTACAAGCTAATGCACACAGTTATGTCACAGTACAAGCTAATGCACACAGTTATGTCACAAAAACTAATGCACACAGTTATTAAGTACAACAATCCCAACAGTTATGTCACAGTACAACAATGCACACTTATGTACAGTAAGCAAATACACAATTATGTCACATAAAGCTAATGCACACGTTATGTCACAGTACAACAAATGCAACATTTAAAGCACAGTCAAGCAATGCACCAGTTTTTTCACAGTACAAGCTAAGCCACAGTTATGTCACATACAGACAATCACAAAATTATGTCCAGTCAGATAATCACACAGGGGTTTCACATACAAGTTAATGCAACTTTATTCCCCAACGGCTAATGCAAACATTTTAGTCACATACGACAAATGAACCAGTTGTCACATACAAGAAGCACACAGTTATGCCACAGAAAAGCTAATGCACACGTTATTCACAAACAAGTAATACACAAGTTTGTACGTACAGGCAAATACCACATTTATGCACAGTACAAGCTAAACACATTTTCACGTACAACAAAAGCACACATTTATGTCACATACGGGGCAATGCACACAGTTATGTCACCGTACAGGCTAATGCACACAATTATGTCACAGTACAGGCTAATGCACACAGTTATGTCACTGTACAGGCAAATGCACACAGTTATGTCACAGACAGCTAATGCCAAAATTATTCCCCGACGGGCTAATGCACACAGTTATGTCACAGTACAGGCTAAGCACAAAATTATTCACAGACAGGAAAATACACACATTTAGCACGCCCCACTAATAACACATATGTCACAGACAGGCTATACACACAGTGATGTCACAGTACAGGCTAATACACACAGTTATGTCACAGTACAGACTAACGTACACAATTTTCACGAAAGGGAATCCCAAAACAGTTATGTCACGAAAAGCTAACCCCAAAATTATGTCACAGTACGCTAATGCACACATTTATTCCCGTACAGACTAATCACACTGGTCACAGTACGGGCTAATGCCCACTTTATGCACAGTACAACTAATGCCACATTATGCACTTACAGACAATGCAAAGAAAAGTCATCGTACAGGAATAAAAATAGTTATCTCACGTACGGCTAATCACTAGTTATATCACGTAAAGTTAAAAGACCCCGGAAATAATTCCGACAAAAATGTAAAACTGAGAAATCGTAGCAAAGGAAAAACACGTATTGATGTCACATGCAGGCAGGTCCACCATCAGGGTAGTAATGATAGTATTCCTGTCAAGCGCCTTATTCAGATTTTATTTTTAAAAAAAAAGGGGGCCACTGATATGGAGCAAGATAGAAAATGGGTAATGGATGGAGAGACCTGATGCTGCAGCTGTATAGGGCCCAAAATTATTTATGGCAGCCCAGGTTTAATGCACACACAATATCACAGTACAGGAATAAGGTAAATAGTAATGAAGCAGGTGAGCTGTGATATACAAAGCAGGAGTTATTATAGGACTCCATAGTAAGGAGTAGAGAAGCATTCAGTCATCTATATCCTCTTCGTCTGTCCATGGTTATTACAAATTGCAGCCTAATTTTGTGTGGAGATGGGACTTAGGCTATGTACACATGATGTACATCGTGTGTTTCGGGAGCTCGTGCTGATCGGCGCGTACCCCTGCGGCGCGGGAGGGGGCAGCCCGCCGGCCCCATTGACATACATTACTCGCGGTGCGTAATCGCCACAAGTAATTGACATGTCACTTATCTCCCCGCACATACAATATGATCGTATTGTACGAGTGGGGAGAGGAGGCGTAATCCATAGTTCTCTATGAGAGCTATGGATTACCGTAATTATGGGGCGCATCTCCCTGCGTATTAAGCGCAGTAAGCCGCTAAATGCGCTCCAAAATAAGCCATGTGAACATACCCTTATAGTTATTATATAATATAGCAGTTATTATATTATGTAGCAGCTGCTATGCCTGCTACCCTGGTAGTGACAGACTGCGGTACTTGGGGCCCACCAGTGGAGCTGATTCTTGGGACCCACCAGTGGAGCTGATTCTTGAGCCCACCAGTGGAGCTGATTCTTGAGCCCACCAGTGGAGCTGATTCTTGAGCCCACCAGTGGAGCTGATTCTTGGGGCCCACCAGTGGAGCTGATTCTTGAGCCCACCACTGGAGTTGATTCTTGAGCCCACCAGAGCAGTGAATTCTTGAGTACACCAGAGGAGTTGATTCTTGGGGCCAACCAGTGGAGCTAATTCTTGAGACCACCAGAGGAGTTGAGTCTTGGGGCCAACCAGTGTAGTTGATTCTGGGGGCCCATCTTAGGATTTGATTTTCGGGGCCAGAAAATAATGCACACGACTCTTACTTTCTGTCTTTCTTTTTTTTTTTCTCTTTCCCTAAAAATCAACCCCAGACCTGCCATGAACAGGAGCCCTCCATGCTCTAGGTCCTGCTCCAATTTGTGCCAATCCAAGCCTGTACCCTGGTACTTACACCCCGGGCTGGGAAAAGGTATTCTGGTGCCTTAGGCAACCATGGCACAAAGCACCCCACAAATGGAAGATTCAGCCCACTCCATGCCTCTTTGCGTCCCCTTTTCTGCCTGGGATGAAGTGGCGCCCTCGGCGGTCACCGACCTTCGCCTACCCATCGTCCCGGCCCTGCTTACACCCATGGAACGTCCTATAATAGCTATAGCTGAATCCCGATTTTGAGATCACTTTCATCACTTAATGCCTTTTCAGTCCTTTCCTATCAATCAATATTATTAACCGTTCCTACGATGCCAGAACCTGCTCCTCTATAAGTGAGAGGATCTGCATCTCCATGTGACCATCCTACAAGATGAGTTTGGGAGAAGCATCTCTGATGTATCCTCTGCAGTGACATGTGACTTCTCCCTCTACCAGCGATGGGATCAATTGGATGCAATGTATTTCTGGACAGCCTTGAATAACTTGGGTACCATCCAGGGGCTGTATCATTTGCTGGGTTACTCCAGGAGTGTGTCAGCATTTACATTCAGACTCCTTGCACTTTCCTGCATCAGACTCTTGCTTAAGACTGACTGGATGTGGACTTGAATCCGGGGAGTTTGGGGAAAAAAAAAAAACCCAGGCCTCCGAGGGGGATTTTTCCCGATCCCCTTTCCGGGAATGTGTGACTCCCTTTCCATCTTTTTCCCTTCGGCCCTTTAAAACTGGCAACGGATTCCCAGCCAGTGGGGGGGGCCATTTTTTTTAACCCCTTAAAAATTTGTTTTCTAATGAAATTTAACTGTTTGAGCTTTTTTCTGGGGGCTTTTTTTGATCACAGGGTGGTGGCCCCTTTTTTTTGTAATTCAGGGTTTTTTTTTAACCAATTTGCCAAATTGTGGGGAAAAGGGGCTTTGCAAATTTTGGGCAAAAACCCAAAGAAAGCTCCCAAAATTTTTAAAAAATTTACCGTTCTCTTCCCTGTTTTTTCTATGTGCTGTTTTAAAATAAAAAAATTTTTCTTTTTTGAATTCTTAAAGATGTGGGAAGGGGCCCCCTTTTGGGCCCCAACCAATAAAGCAGGGGTTTATTTTTTGTTTTTTCAACTCTTTCCCACGCTAAAAAATTTAAAAACCTATTTTCTAAAGATTTTAAAGGGGGGAAAAAAATTTCCACTTTTTGCAAACATTCTTTTTTTTTGGGCAAAAGTTTTTTGTAAACTCCGGGTTTCCTTTAAAAAAAATAAAAAAATTTTAACCCCCAAAAAAAATCTCCCACTTTTTTCCAAAATTTTAAAAAATTTTACGGGTTTTTGCTTTTTGGTTTTTTTTTGGGGGTTTTAGGGTTTATTTTGGTTTTTGGGGGAGATAAAACGGGGGGGAACGGGCCCCGGGAAAACAAAAGGGGGGATGGGGGGACTGGGGGTTTTGTTTTTTTAAGTTAAATTTTTGTAAAAAAAAAGGGTTTTGGGGAAAAAATTTTTTTAAAAATTTTTAAAAATGAAAACCCCAGGGGGCCAAAAAGGTTTTTTTTTTCCGCTTTGGATGTGCGGGGGAAGGGGGTTTTTTTTAATTTTTTTTGCTGTCTTTTTTTGCCCCGGGTTTAATTTAAAAATTTTCCCCTTTTCCATGTTTTTGCTGGGGCCCTTTTGCGGGAAAATTTTGTCGTTCCACAGCAATTTTTCCTCCCTGGGAAAAAGGGAAAATTTAAGGTCCCCCACCAGGGGCCCCTTTTAAGTCTCCGTTTGAAAAAACTAGGGGGGACTAGGTTGTAATTTTTGGAAAAAATTTGTAAGTCGGGGACTGCGGTTAAAAGCAAAATTTCATTATCCCAAAGGGAAAAAACCCTTTGGGTTACCCAAAAATTTTTAAACCCAGAACAAAAAAGGGTTTAAATTTACTTTAAAAAAAAACCACTCCCGGGGGGCCCCTTTCATAAAAAAAATTGGGGCATTTTTTAAAACTCATTTTTTTTTTTTTTTTTACTACGTCCCCCTGAATAAAAAAAAAAAAATAAAATTTTGGGTTTGGGGAAACTTTCATCCCTTATGTTTTTGCTCAGTTCCCTTTTCTCCTGGCCCAGGTGTGATTATAGGTTTTCCCCAAAAACCCATTTATAAATTTTAAAAATGTGTGTTCGCCGGGGTTTTTTTTTTAATTTTGTTTGATTTATTTTTGGCCTACATTTATGGGGACCTGCCCAATAGCCATTTTCTTTCTTAGGGATTTTTACAAAATTTCCAAATTTTTTACTATGCCCTTTTTCACTTTTCCAAAGCGCTTTTTATAATTCTGGCTGGTTTGCTTTTTTGGGGGGAAAATCAAAGCTTTAAAAAAATCACGGGGGCCCCCTTAGCCCCCAAAACGGGGTTTTTCCCCTTCCCTAAGTTTAATTTAAATTTTGTAAAATTCGGTTTAAAAGATAAAATTTTTAGTATAAAAACCCTTTATTTTAATTAAAGTCTTTAAAGCTTTTACCATTTGGGGTTATGTTTTTTTGGGGGAAAAAAAGGTTTTTAGGGGAACCTAATTTTCAGCCTAAAAAGGGGTTGTCTTGAAACTTTCAGGGGAAAGGGAAATTTTCATTACTAGTGAAGTCCCACTCCCAGAAAACCAGGAAGCCCCCTGCCCTTACTTTTCCCCCCGGGGGCATTAGTTTTTAGGGGATTGCCCCCAAAAATTTCCCCTTCCAACCCCAAAAAGAAAACAGGGGCTAAAAGAAGAAAACATAAAAAAAAAAAAAAAAAACAATATATTTTAAAATTTTTTTTACCCCAATTATTTTTTTCTTTTTTTAAAAACCTTTCAAAATCAATTTTTTAAAATCAAAATCTCATATTTTTAATGTATCAATAAACTTCATATCTATCAAAAAACATTTTATTTTTTAATCAACCTATTCATTTTCAAATTTCTCGGGTTCAAATCTTTTTTACAAATTTTTAAAATTTTTATTTTAATTATCTTTTCTCCTTTTCTATCCCTTTAATTTGAACTAAAATTTCTTATAAATTTTTTAAATTTCTACCAAATTTAAATCTGTTCATTTTTTACCCTCTAATAACTATTTAAAAATAAAATCTATTTTAAAAACCTAAAATTTTCCTTTCAATTTTAAAAATTTTACCCTTTTCAATAAATTCTATAACAAATTTTTCTTTTAAAATCTATCAAATCTATCAAATTTTAATCTTTTAACCTTGTTTTCTATCTAAACAAAATTCCAAATTTTTTAATCAAATCCCTAAAAAATTCAAAAATTATCTTTTCTATCTAATCTATCTATCTATCTATTATCTTTTCAATTTTTAAAAATAAAACATACCAAATTTTTTTAATCTATCCCCTAAAATCAAATCTATCAAAATCAAAATCTTTTTAAATCTGCAACCTATTTATAAATAAATTTCACAAAACCCCATATTTAATCTATCCCCTTTTATATCTTTTCTATCTTTCTATCTATCTTTAATTTCTATCATTTTTAAATAGTCTAAAAAAGGGAAAGCCCCAGAATTTTTAAAAACCTTTAATTTTCCCGGAAAAGCAAGTGCCCCCCTTTGGAAAATCCCTTTTTTTTAGTGGAAAAAACCCCTTTTTTGGGATAAAATTTAATTTCCCCAAACTAATGGGGCCCCGGCAAAAAAAAAAAATTTTTTTAAAAGTTTTCCCCCGCGGGCGGCCCCGCAAAAAAAAAAACCAAACCCATCACCCCTTTGCCATTGAATTTTAACCAATTTTTTCTTTGGGGTAAGTAGGAATTTTTCTTGTTTCCCTCCAGAGGGGGGACACTTTTTTGGGCACCATTTTTTTTTCCCTTTTTACAAAAAAAATTTTAAAAGGTCCTTGAAAAGGGGGAACCCCACTTTTTAAAAAACCCGTTTCCCCATTTTTTTTAAAATTTGGGGCCCAAACAGGGTATAAAAAAACTTTTTGGGGGCCAAAAAAACCCCCTTTTTTTGGGCCCTTTTAAGGTTACTAGGGGGAAAAAAAAAAAGTGATTTTTTTGGGCCCCCAAAACAGTTTTAAATACTTTTGCCCCCTTTTTTTTTCTTTTAAAACCATTTTTAAACTTTAACTTGAGGCTAAACGGAAGGGGGGGGCGGGGGTGGGAAGGGGGGGCCCCCGGGGGGATCTTTTGGGTTTTTCCGCGGGGGGCCCCCCCCCAGCTGCTGGGGGGGCCCCCGGAAAGGGTGCTATGCCAAAAAAAAAGGGGGGTTTAAAAAAAACGGGTGCCAGGGCTCTTGGGGGGGGTTTTTTCCTTTCCCCTTTTTTCAGAAAAAACCTTTTTGTTTTTAAATAAGCATTTTTGAAATTTTTTAAATTCCCCCCCGTTTGGTGACCCTTCCGGGGAAAGGGTTAAAAAAACTTTATTTCCCAGCTTCCCCCTGTGGTGCGTTTGAAAGGGGAAAGCTAAAAAAAAAACACTTTTGCTCCCGGGGGGGTTTTTCCCCCAATTACCCCCCTAAGGGGGGTTGGGGGCCCCCCAGCGGGAAAACCCCTTTTTTAATCAGGGGGATTCCCAAAAAGGGGAAACCCTTCTAAAAAAATGGAATTTTCCCAAAAGGGGGAAATTTAAAAAAAGTTTTTAAAAAAAAACCTCAAAAAACCCCTTTCCTTTCACCGGGGGGGACAAAAGGAAAGGGACGGGAATGGGGGGAAAAACCCCGTCTTTTGGGCTCTCTTTTTACGGGCTAACCCTGCTCCCCTACACCTATTTTCCTAAATCGGGGGCACAGGATCATGGGGGGGAATTTTTAAAAATTTAAAAAAAAACCCCAAAAAAAAAAAACATTTCTAAAAAAAAATTTAAAAAGGGACGTTTTACATGTAAACGGGAATCCCCTTTTACCTGAAAATTCACTGTGAAAAAATTCAATATGCTTTCCTTTTTTTAAAGCGGGGTTTTTTTTCTGTTTTTGTAAATTTCAATAAAAATAAAAAAGAGGGTTAAAGAAAAGGGAATTTTTCATTTCTGTTTTGCCTTTAAATGGGGGAAAAAAACTATTTTTAAAAATGGCCCCCAAACGGGTTCCCGGGGCCAAACCCAAACTTTGGGGAAAAAAAAGGGTTCTATTTTTTTTTAAAAACCTAAATTTTTCTGTTCCCAAGGGGGAATTTTTTTTTTTTAGCTGTTTCTCTTTTGGGGCCCCGGGGAAAAAAAAAAGGGAAAAACCAAAAACAAGGGTCCCAAAAAAGAAACCCCCGGCCAGACTCAAGGGGCCCCAAATCTCCCCCAAAGATCCCTTCTTTTTTAAGGAGAAAAAAAAGGGAGGACCCTGACCAAAAAAAACAGGGGGGCCAAAAAGGGTTTATTGGGGCCCCCTTTTGGCTTTTCCCAAAAAAACCTAAAGAAAAACATTTTCAGGGCCCAGAAGCCCCCCCCCAAATTTTAAAAAGGGCAAATTTTTATCGGGAAAATTTTTCGTAAAAATTCAAACCAGCTTTCATGTCCAGAGCAAAGTAAACTGAGCAAAATTAAATACATGGGCATTTCCCCAAGTTTACACCGGGTTTCCGACTTACTTTCGTCCCCAAAGTTAAAACCCGGGGGCCCCTTTTTTGGGGGGCATGTTTTCCCCGGGTAGTTTTCCCAAAGGTTTCCAAAAAAACATATAGTAAGCTGTGGGAAACAAAAAATTTCCCAGCATCCCCAACAGCAGCACATGAGGGGGGGAAAAATTTTTTTAAAAAAAGGGGGGCCCACAGACAGAAAAAAACAAATGAAAAAAAAACCCTTTCCCCCCTCCCAATTACCCAAAAAAAACTAAAAAAAAACCCCTTTTGTTTCCCTCACTCAGTGATTGACAGTTCCCCCCCCCAAAGGGGTGTGTAAAAAAGATTGACCCTTGAAAACCCCCATTTCCACTCAGGGGGGGGGGAAAAAAACCCGAAAGGGAACCCAGTTAGAGAAAGTAAATTTTCAATAAATCAAAAAAAATTCTGCGGGGAATTTTTTTTCCCCCCAATAAAAAATCGGGTTATAAAAAAAAAATCTGCTTTTTTCCTTTTGCCCTTTTAAAAAAAACCAGGCCCTTTTGGGGGGGGGCCCAAAGGGGGGGGACGGGCCTTTTCCTTTTAAAAATAAATTTTATTCTTCAGGGCCCAAAAAAAATTTTAGGATTTTTGGGGGCGCTTCGAAGACATTGTTTTTCATTTTTTTTTTTTTGGGGGGGGAAAAAACTCGCCCTGATTTTATTTCCGGGGGGGGCCAAAAAAGGGGGGGGGCTGGGGAAAATGCTTTGGTCAAATTGGGACCCGGGCCCGGGTTTCGGGAAAGACCGAAGGGGGAAAAATATTTACTCCCTGTGGGAGCTTTTAAGGGAAACCTTTCGTTTTGCCGACCGGGCATTCTACATTGGGCTTTCGAGGGTTTTTCGAATTTTTTTTCCCCCCCCAAAAAAAACCCCCTTTCCCAAAATTTGGGGGCCGCATTAAAAAAAGTTTTTAAAGTTTTTCCCCGGGGAATCCCGGCCTAACACCTTAGGGTAGGGGGCGCCAAAAACTGGGGCCCGGGCCCAAGTGAGGCGCATTATACCCAAAAAAAAAAAAGGGGAAAAGGGCCCCGATCTTTTTAACCAAAAGCCCCCCCAAATTTGTGTTTTTTTTTTGGGTCTTTTTCAAAAAAAATTTTAATTTGTTTTTTTTTTTCCTTTAAAAAAACCTTTGCTTCCCTTTTTAAAAGGTTTTTCCACTAAATTTTTTGGGGTCCATTCAATGAAAAAAAGGGGGGTTTGGGAAAACACTTTATTTTTTTATTGTTTTGGGCCATTTTTCCCTTTTCCAAAGGTGATTTTCCCCCTTTGTTTTTCATGTTTTACAGAGTGGGGAAAAATTAAACCCTTTTTCCTTTTGAAAAAAAAAAACCTGAAAAAACTTTGGGCTTTTAAATTTAAAAGGGATTTTACCCACGGGAAAAATTTTAATGTAAAGGAAAAAGGAATTTTTTTTAAAAAAAAATGCAGGGTTAAAAAAAAAATTTTGTTTTGCCAAACCTTTTTCCCGGGGCCTTTTTGTACACCTTCTTTTTGCTCTTTTTTTTTTCGGGTTTTCCCGGACCCCCAAGGGTTAGGGGCTTTTGGGGGTACCCAAAAGGTAATTGAAGTTTTTTTTTTTGGGGAATTTTTGGGTGTAGCGGGGATGGAGGGAGACGACTTTTTTTGCTAAAAAGTTTTTACTCCCCTTTTTTTTCCCACCGGGCCGGGGAAAGGGGCCCACGGGAAACTTTCCTTTTTTCGGGGGCATTTCTTTAAACAGCGTTTGCTTTTACGGGGGCCCAAAAAATCAAAAGGGGACAAGGGGGTTCGGAAAAAACCTTTGGAGGAAAGGGAGAAAAATTTGGGAAGGTGAAAAAAAGGGGGGGCCCCTTTTTTAATTTTAAAAGCTTTACATATTTTTTTAAAAATTTTTGGCCTTTTTGGGGGAAAATTTCCCCTTTATTTTAAACAGAAAAAACCCCCCTTTTAAAGAAAGCACTTGCTGAAAAAAAAGGGGGTTTTAAACCCCTTTTAATAAATTTTTTTTAATTTGGGCAAAAGGAATTTTTAAATAAAAACTAGAAAAAAACCCTCCCTTTTATTGTTGCCAAAAAAATTTTAAAAGAAACCCCAGCCCCGGGGTTCTAAAAAAACCAATTCTTTCCAATGGGGGGGAAAACCCAAAAAAGGGATTTTTACTTTCCTTATGGTCTAAAAAAAAACAAAAAAACTGGAAATTCAAAAAAAAAAAACCCAAAAAAAAAATTCCCCTTTTTTAAACCCTTTTCCAAAAAATTAAGGGGGAAAGGGCCCTTTTTTTGTGTTTTCAGGTCTCCTTTGGTTTAATCACCAAAAAGGGGGATTTTTTTTGGGCACCTCCCTAGGTTTGATATTTTTCCCAATGGGGGGTTTTGCGGGCTTTTGTGTAAAAAAAATTTTTTTAAAAGACATTTTAATTTAAATTTTATAAAAAAAAAAATTCAAAAACTATAAATTATTTAAAACGGATAAAAAGGGAAAAAAGCACTTTTTAATTTTTGTAAATTTTGCGGGCGGGTTTAAACAAAAAAAAAAAATCATTTTTCCCAAAAATATTAAAGTTTGTCATTTTGTAAAAAAAATAAAAAAAGGTTTTTATAATGGAAAATCAAAAAGGGGGATTTTTAAAAAAAAAGAGGGTTGGGTTTTTTTCCCAAACAGCTGGGAAAAAAAATTTTGGGTTTAAAAATCTAAAAAAAAAAGGGTTTTAAAAAAAAGGGAAAAATTTTAAAGGGGGTGACCAAAAAAGGGTTGTCAAAGGTTTGGGGAAAAAAAAAAAAAAAAAAATTTAAAAGTATATGCCTAAAAAAAAAAAAAATACAAAAAAAAAAAAAAAACCCTTTGAAAAAAAAAAAATGAGCAGATGGGGGGGAACCCAAATGTCAATTTATGGGAAAAAAACTTTACAAAACCCCCCCAATTTTGGATAAAAAAAAATTTATGTGTTTTGGCTAAAAAAAGTTCTGGTTTTAATAGAACCCTTTTTAAAAATTTTACAGAAAAGGGTAATTTTTTTTTTTTAAAAAAAAAGGGGCCAAAAACCCAAAAATTTGGGAAAAAACCAGGGGTGAAAATCCCCCTTTAAAACCCCAAACACCCTCCTTTTTCCCTTTTTAAAAAACATTTTTCCTTTTTTTTCCCCCTTTTTACCCTCTACTTTTTAAATTTCCCTTTAAAAACACAGGGTGGGCTGAAAGCCCACTGGAATTAAAAGCAGCGGGGAAATTTGGGGAAAGATTGTTTTTATTTTTTTTAAATTATTTATTTTCATTTTTTTTAAAAGCAAAACTCTGAACTTGGGCTTTTTTTTAAAATTTTTAAAATTAAATTTTAAAAAAAATTTTTGTCAATTTAAAAAAAAAAAAATTTTTGGGAATTTCACAAAAAGGAGGGAAAAACAATTAGGGGAAAAACATTTTGAAAATTTCCCTTTTAAAAAAAAAAACCCCAATTTTTAAAAAACTATAAAATTATTTTAAAAGGTTAAAAAGGGAAAAAAGCAATTAAAAACCTCCTTCGGGGGTTTGCGGGGGTTGGAAAATTAAAAACAAAAAAAAAAAGGCCCCCAAAACATTGGGGCTGCCCATTTTTAAATAATGAAAAAAGGTTTAAATGGGGGAAAAAAAATTCCAAACATAGAGTGCAGCAGAAGATGTTGGTTGTTCCCTTTTAAAAGGTTGGGTTTTAAAATTTTGGGGGGGAAAAATTTTTAAACCCAAAAAAAAAAAAAACAAAATAGAAAGGTTACAAAAGAAAAATATATGGGTGACCAAAGAAGATGTCAAAGGATTAGGATAAAAAAAAAAAACTTCAAACGATGCCTAGAAAATAAAAAATAAAAATGCTAAAAAAAAAACATGAAGAACAAATGAGCAGATTCAATGTCTATGACAGAACTACAGAAAATCGCTAAGTTAAATGGAATTTAACACCAAAACTGATAAAAACAAGCCAATAAGGGCTTGTTCACACGGCGTTTTTGGATCCAATTTTGGATCCGCTTTGGATCCGGAAATCGCATCCAAAAATGCAGCGGCAATGATATCCAACACGCAGCTGTGTGTTTGGATGTGTGTTGGATGCAGTAGGATTGCACCCTATAGTTTTAAATAGGGCTCCTGCTGCGTCTTTTGGATCAAGAATTGACACGTCGATTCTTAGAACAGATCCGAAAGACGCATCAAAAAGACGCGATGAGAAACGCATCGGCGATCACTCGTCTGAATGCCAATGCGTGTTTCATAGTAAAAGCAATTTAATTCACTCTGCTAATTGTTAGATACGTGTTTGGGTCTGATAGATGGATCCAAACACGCATCTAAAAACGTATGTTCACACGGAGTCAACACGCCGTGTGAACATAACCTAAAGGGCTAAAGACAAGCAATTGTGGAGAGTGGAGAATTGAATGAAAGTGATATCACTGATAAATCACCAATCTGTATTATCCCAGGAGATGATGTGAGAACTTGTGTCTAATTCTAGTGAAACATGCAAAGAGGACGCCTGAAGAAAACAATCACATTACCATCATTTATGATAGGGGCAGCATGTCAGGTAAAGGACCAGGGCAATCATAACCGGAACCATTTTAAAACAGAAACCAATGGCACCTGATAGGCCTCATTGACTACAAGGCCTCACTAATATTCAACATACACTCACCGGCCACTTTATTAGGTACACCTGTCCAACTGCTCGTTAACACTTAATTTCTAATCAGCCAATCACATGGCGGCAACTCAGTGCATTTAGGCATGTAGACATGGTCAAGACAATCTCCTGCAGTTCAAACCGAGCATCAGTATGGGGAAAAAGGTGATTTGAGTGCCTTTGAACGTGGCATGGTTGTTGGTGCCAGAAGGGCTGGTCTTGAGTATTTCAGAAAACTGGCTGATCTCCTGGATTTTCACAGCACAACCATCTCTAGTGTTTACCAGAGAATGGTCCGAAAAAGAAAAAACATCCAGTGAGGCGGCAGTCCCGTGGGCGGAAAATGCCTTGTTGATGCCAAGGTCAAGGAGAAATGGGCAGACTGGTTCGAGCTGATAGAAAGGCAACAGTGACTCAAATTGCCACCCGTTACAACCAAGGTAGGCAGAAGAAGCATCTCTGAACGCACAGTACGGCGAACTTTGAGGCAGAATTGGGTCTACAGCAGCAGAAGAACACACCGGGTGCCACTTCCTTTCAGCTAAAACAGTAAACTGCGGCTCCATTTTGCCCAAGCTCATCGAAATTGTACTTTATAATATTGTAAAAAGGTGGCCTGGTGTGATGAGTCTCGATTTCGGCTGCGACATTTCGGATGGTAGGGTCAGAATTTGGCGTCAACAACATGAAAGCATGGATCCATCCTGCCTTGTATCAACGGTTCAGGCTGGTGGTGGTGGTGTCATGGTGTGGGAATATTTTCTTGGCACTCTTTGGGCCCCTTGGTACCAATTGAGCATCGTTGCAACACCTTGTGGAATCTATGCCACGAAGAATTGAGGCAGTTCTGAAGGCAAAAGGGGGTCCAACCCGTTACTAGCATGGTGTACCTAATAAAGTGGCCGGTGAGTGTAGTTGGAAATCCTAGTGACCTCAAATAATTTAGGCATCTGAACAACCCAAGGATTAACAACGTACTAATGAGATGTGTTTTGGGTGATGATGCCATATTTTTTTCAACATTAAGGGCCACATGTATGAAAACTGTCTACGTCTAAATTTCACCTTTTTGCCCATAGCAATCAATCAGAGCACCCATTTCATTTCATATGGTGCTCTGGAAAAATGAAAGGGGCGCTCTGATTGGTGGCTATGGGCAATAAGATGAATTTTAGCCAGTTTTCATACATGTGGCCCCAAGTGATTTCACAATTTGTTCATCTACTTGATTTGGAAAAACATACATGATTAAGTAAAAAAATCTCCTTTCATGTGTGTGAGGGACGTGTCATGAAGCAGAATATTTGGCTATGACAATTGGTTTATCCCATGTCTGTGATTTGTGTAAAAGTAAAAAAAAAGCTGCTGGACAATCATTCTCTAAGCATAAGGACACATAAGGATCCAGCCTTTTGACTTTACTTTACTCAGGAGATAAGAGAGATTTGATGTGCTCTGAGTGCACATAGGTTTCTATGGTTACCTGACCATAAATATGCTATCTGATTAGACAGAGAGCAGGGAGTGATGTCACCATGGTTGGGAGAGCTCACTAAGAGCAGACTAATTATCTCTAACAAGATTAGCTTTTGTGTACAGACAAGCAATTGTTTTCACTCCTCAGAGGACATGTAGCTTTTGTTTACTGACTCTTAGCTCCCCTACACTACTCTTTGTAATGTCTCAACTAGTTACACAGAAGCTAAATATGCTAATCACTATTACAGAACCACCCACAGAAAGAAAAGCTGGCTGTGACTGTGAAATGATGAGAAAACTCCTTTAAATGTATGGATTACTTAATTTTTGTCAGGCGTTACATGTACCTGTTTGTAAAAAATCTTTTTTAAAGGGAATGACCTTCTAAAAAAAAGGGAAAACCACATATCTATTGCTATATCGATACATGTATCGTGTGTCTATCAATATCATCTAGACGTGGATGTGGATAGCTTTCCTAATTCTCTTCCTATTTCGGGCAAATTTAGCAGTGATATCTATGAATAGATTGTAATGGACAATCTAATGTTACAATAGCATTTCTGCACCAGCACTCTCTCCATACGAAGACTCCTAAACAGGATAATTTTCAATGGGGGCTCTCCTTTCTAGGGGTCAGCCATGACTGATCTATAATTGTTAAATGAAGATGATCCCTCATTACAGGGTTAAGGGATATGTCATTAGTGCACAGTAACAGTTCGATACAATTCATCTCTCTAATCACATAGATGAATTACTTATAAATCCCAAAAGCCACCGAAATCCTACTGAACAATTATTAATTTGTGCATATGCTAATAAACCTTAGCTTAAAAGTCAAGGATCCAGTATCTCCACCCAAGAGAACATGAATAATAAACCATGAGTCAGGACTGATATGAAAAATATTCATGTTACCTTGCAATGCTTGAAGGGCACGAGCCATGGGTTTAATGCATTTAGTTCCATGGTTATTCCATGTCAAAGTCAAAGGGAGCCTCTTGCCTGAAATCCCCATTTATGAGCCACTAAGGCTACTGTTAGATCTGGATGAGCACTGTATGACCCGTCAAATCAATGGGCTACCATGTCACAGCTGGATACTGTTACATGGTAGCCCATTGATTTGATACATGGTAGCCCATTGATTTCCTGTGTCCAGCTGTTGCCTGGTAGCCCATTGATTTGATGTATCCAGCTGTTACATGGTAGCCCATTGATTTGATGCATCCAGCTGTTACATGGTAGCCCATTGAGTTGATGCATCCAGCTGTTACATAGTAGCCCCTTGATTTGTGATTGCATGTGTTAGCCCGATTGATTTGATGCATCCAGCTATTACATGGTAGCCCATTGAAATAGTGCATCCAGCTGTTACATAGTAGCCCATTGATTTGATGCATCCTGCTGTTACATGGTAGCCCATTGATTTGATGCATGGTAGCCCATTGATTTCATGCATCCAACTGTTACATGGTAGCCCATTGATTTGAGGCATGGTAGCCCATTGATTTGATGCATCCAGCTGTTACATGGTAGCCCATTGATTTGATGCATCCTGCTGTTACATGGTAGCCCATTGATTTGATGCATGGTAGCCCATTGATTTCATGCATCCAACTGTTACATGGTAGCCCATTGATTTGAGGCATGGTAGCCCATTGATTTGATGCATCCAGCTATTACATGGTAGCCCATTGATTTCATGCATCCAACTGTAACATGGTAACCCATTGATTTCATGCATGGTAGCCCATTGATTTGATGCATCCAGCTCTTACATGGTAGCCCATTGATTTGCTGCATGGTAGCCCATTAATTTGATGCATCCAGCTATTACATGGTAGCGGATTGATTTGATGCATCCAGCTGTTAGATGGTAGCCCATTGATTTGATGCATCCAACTGTTACATGGTAGCCCATTGATTTGATGCATCCAACTGTTACATGGTAGCCCATTGATTTGATGCATGGTAGCCCATTAATTTGATGCATCCAGCTGTTACATGGTAGCCCATTGATTTGATGCATCCAGCTGTTACATGGTAGCCCATTGATTTGATGCATCCAGCTCTTACATGGTAGCCCATTGATTTGCTGCATGGTAGCCCATTAATTTGATGCATCCAGCTATTACATGGTAGCGCATTGATTTGATGCATCCAGCTGTTAGATGGTAGCCCATTGATTTGATGCATCCAACTGTTACATGGTAGCCCATTGATTTGATGCATCCAACTGTTACATGGTAGCCCATTGATTTGATGCATGGTAGCCCATTGATTTGATGCATCCAGCTGTTACATGGTAGCCCATTGATTTGATGCATCCAGCTGTTACATGGTAGCCCATTGATTTGATGCATCCAGCTGTTACATGGTAGCCCATTGATTTGATGCATCCAGCTGTAACATGGTAGACCATTGATTTGATGCATCCAGCTGTTACATGGTAGCCCATTGATTTGATGCATCCAGCTGTTACATGGTAGCCCATTGATTTAATGTATCCAGCTGCTACATGGTAGACCATTAATTTGATGCATCCAGCTGCTACATGGTAGCCCATTGATTTGATGCATCCAGCTGTTACATAGTAGCCCATTGATTTGAGGCATGGTAGCCCATTGATTTGATGCATCCAGCTATTACATGGTAGCCCATTGAAATGATGCCTCCAGCTGTTACATAGTAGCCCATTGAAATGATGCCTCCAGCTGTTACATAGTAGCCCATTGATTTGATGCATCCAGCTGCTATGATTTGATGCATCCAACTGTTACATGGTAGCCCATTGATTTGATGCATGGTAGCCCATTGATTTCATGCATCCAGCTGTTACATGGAAGCCCATTGATTTGATGCATCCAGCTGTTACATGGTAGTCCATTGATTTGATGCATGGTAGCCCATTGATTTGATGCATCCAGCTGCTAGGATTTGATGCATCCAACTGTTACATGGTAGCCCAGTGATTTGATGCATCCAGCTGCTACATGGTAGCGCATTGCATTGATGCATCCAGCTGTTACATGGTAGCCCATTGATTTGATGCATCCAGCTGTTACATGGTAGCCCATTGATTTGATGCATGGTAGCCCATTGATTTGATGCATCCAACTGTTACATGGTAGCACATTGATTTGATGCATGGTAGCCCATTGATTTGATGCATCCAGCTGTTACATGGTAGCCCATTGAATTGATGCATCCAGCTGTTACATGGTAGCCCATTGATTTGATGCATCCAGCTGTTGCATGGTAGCCCATTGATTTGATGCATCCAGCTGTTACATGGTAGCCCATTGATTTGATGCATCCAGCTGTTACATGGTAGCCCATTGATTTGATGCATCCAGCTGTTACATGGAAGCCCATTGATTTGATGCATCCAGCTGTTACATGGTAGACCATTGATTTGATGCATCCAGCTGTTACATGGTAGACCATTGATTTGATGCATCCAGCTGCTACATGTTAGACCATTAATGTGCTGCATCCATCTGTTACTTCGTATCCCATTGATATGAGGCATGGTAGCCCATTGATTTGATGCATCCAGCTATTACATGGTAGCCCATTGAAATAGTGCATCCAGCTGTTACATAGTAGCCCATTGATTTGATGCATCCAGCTGTTACATGGTAGCCCATTGATTTGATGCATCCAACTGTTACATGGTAGCCCATTGATTTGATGCATGGTAGCCCATTGATTTCATGCATCCAGCTGTTACATGGTAGCCCATTGATTTGATGCATCCAGCTGTTACATGGTAGTCCATTGATTTGATGCATGGTAGCCCATTGATTTGATGCATCCAGCTGCTACATGGTAGCCCATTGATTTGATGCATCCAGCTGTTACATGGTAGCCCATTGATTTGATGCATCCAGCTGCTACATGGTAGCCCATTGATTTCATGCATCCAACTGTAACATGGTAACCCATTGATTTCATGCATGGTAGCCCATTGATTTGATGCATCCAGCTCTTACATGGTAGCCCATTGATTTGCTGCATGGTAGCCCATTAATTTGATGCATCCAGCTATTACATGGTAGCGCATTGATTTGATGCATCCAGCTGTTAGATGGTAGCCCATTGATTTGATGCATCCAACTGTTACATGGTAGCCCATTGATTTGATGCATCCAACTGTTACATGGTAGCCATTGATTTGATGCATGGTAGCCCATTAATTTGATGCATCCTAGTCTTGTTACATGGTAGCCCATTGATTTGATGCATCCAGCTGTAACATGGTAGCCCATTGATTTGATGCATCCAGCTCTTACATGGTAGCCCATTGATTTGCTGCATGGTAGCCCATTAATTTGATGCATCCAGCTATTACATGGTAGCGCATTGATTTGATGCATCCAGCTGTTACATGGTAGCCATTGATTTGATGCATCCAGCTGTTACATGGTAGCCCATTGATTTGATGCATCCAACTGTTAAATGGTAGCCCATTGATTTGATGCATGGTAGCCCATTGATTTGATGCATCCAGCTGTTACATGGTAGCCCATTGATTTGATGCATCCAGCTGCTACATGATAGCCCATTGATTTGATGCGTCCAGCTGTTGCATGGTAGCCCATTGATTTGATGCGTCCAGCTGTTACATGGTAGACCATTGATTTGATGCATCCAGCTGTTACATGGTAGACCATTGATTTGATGCATCCTGCTGTTACATGGTAGGCCATTGATTTAATGTATCCAGCTGCTACATGGTAGACCATTAATTTGATGCATCCAGCTGTTACATGATAGCCCATTGATTTGATGCATCCAGCTGTTACATAGTAGCCCATTGATTTGAGGCATGGTAGCCCATTGATTTGATGCATCCAGCTATTACATGGTAGCCCATTGAAATAGTGCATCCAGCTGTTATATAGTAGCCCATTGAAATGATGCCTCCAGCTGTTACATAGTAGCCCATTGATTTGATGCATCCAGCTGTTACATAGTAGCCTATTGATTTGATGCATCCAGCTGTTACATGGTAGCCCATTGATTTGATGCATGGTAGCCATTGATTTCATGCATCCAGCTGTTACATGGAAGCCCATTGATTTGATGCATCCAGCTGTTACATGGTAGTCCATTGATTTGATGCATGGTAGCCCATTGATTTGATGCATCCAGCTGCTACATGGTAGCCCATTGATTTGATGCATCCAGCTGTTACATGGTAGCCCATTGATTTGATGCATCCAGCTGCTACATGGTAGCGCATTGCATTGATGCATCCAGCTGTTACATGGTAGCCCATTGATTTGATGCATCCAGCTGTTACATGGTAGCCCATTGATTTGATGCATGGTAGCCCATTGATTTGATGCATCCAACTATTATATGGTAGCCCATTGATTTGATGCATGGTAGCCCATTGATTTGATGCATCCAGCTGTTACATGGTAGCCCATTGATTTGATGCATCCAGCTGCTACATGGTAGCCCATTGATTTCATGCATCCAACTGTTACATGGTAGCCCATTGATTTGATGCATCCAGCTGTTACATGGTAGCCCATTGATTTGATGCATCCAGCTGTTACATGGTAGCCCATTGATTTGATGCATCCAGCTGTTACATGGTAGCCCATTGATTTGATGCATCCAGCTGTTACATGGTAGCCCATTGATTTGACAGATCATATAGTGCTCATCCCTGTGTTAACAGCTGATCATCAAGGGTTGGAAGAGCTATACCCACAGCAATCAGATGATCCTCTGACCACTTCATCTAAAAATGTGTTGTCCAAATCCACACCACTACATTTGCCCCTGATGGAACTAGAATCACAAAACGCTTCAGTGGCTGTTAAAGTGTCAAGATATCTGCAATGATATGAATTTTTTTTTTCCATGGAAAGTCATTCCCCATGTTACAGATATTGGTTAAATGCATTCCTACACATTATTTATGTATATGATAGCTAAACAATTGCAAATGATTTCAATGAGCAGCACGTCCCTTGTTCAAAGCCTAAAGCCTGGGATTCATGACACAGATTCAAAGAGCCACCACTGTTGATGCCAACATTTTGACTCCACTCTTGTACATCACTGAGTGCTATACACTTCCCACCGGTATTTCTGCCTAATGAGTCAGCTATGTCATATAGTCTACATGAAAACTGGTTTACACTCTCTGTAATGGAGGCAGTAGTTACAAAAACAACTACGAAATTCTGACTAGAAATTTTGAGTTTAAAAGAATTACTTAATCTCCTGGGTCCAATGCAATTTTTTATAAAATTATACCATTTATAACACTGGCTTCTTCTAAAGTCATAGAGCAGGGGTCCCCAACTCCAGTCCTCAGGGCCCACCAACAGGTCAGGTTTTCTGGCTTTCCTTAGCATTGCACAGGTTATATAATTACTGTCAGCGCATTCTGTGAGAGATCCTGAAAACATGACCTGTTGATGGGTGTGAGGACTGAAGTTGGGGAACACTGTCGTAGAGGATTCTTTGGGCCCACCTCCAGGCTCCAGGGTGGAATAGCAACTACTACAACTGCACCCCCTAAAGCTTCTTCCCAATTAATAGTGTCTCACAGAAATTGAAAAAATACCTAATTGCAATGGAAGAATGTTAAGTATAAAAATTGACTTACCAAGTTACAACGGTTACTATTTTTTGAAGGGGTTGTCTACCTCGTAACATAATCATACCCCAGTAAAATAAAAAGAAAGTATAATCATCTCTCTCCTGTTCTAAAGCTGAGTCCCTCCACTCTTCGGTTTTTAATCTTGACCTTTCCAACAGGGACGTCCCCGTTGCAGACACTGATTGGCTGCCGCAGTCATGTGCCACTAATTTACATCAATGTCTGGAAGTAAACGGTGATGTTAGTAGGGGCACGTGACTGCTGCAGCCAATCAGTGGCTGCAGCGGGGACGTCCCCATTCGAAAGTTCAAGAATGAAGACAGAAGACTAGAACGTAGCACTGGAACTAGAGGAAGGTGTGTATAAGTTTTTCTTATTTTATCGGGGCCCCAGGAGCTACTTGTTTGAAAGTTCAAGAATGAAGACAGAAGACTTGAGGAACTCAACGCTGCAACCGGAGGACGATGAGCATACATTTTTCTTATTTTATCGGGGCCCCAGGAGCTGCTTGTTTGAAAGTTCAAGAATGAAGACAGAAGACTGGAACGTAGCACTGATACTGGAGGAAGGTGAGTATAAGTTTTTTTAAATTTTACTGGTATGATTGCTGATATGATTTTATTACTAGATGGACAACCCCTTTAAGACTTGGTTCATATGCAAACAAACAAAGTCAAAGTAGATTTACTCTGCTCACTTTGCTGCACATCCTAGCTCCCGGTTCAAATTTGTTATCTCCGGCATTCAGGTCGTCGCCCCCCGACCAACAGCAACAGCTCAGCAGAATATGTAAAGATGAATCCGGAGGATCAAAGGCTAACCTTCAACTTTATTCAATATCCATTAAAAAACACAGTCGTAATGCAACATATCCATATAGCGAAAGAGAAAAAGCTACCACCAGCTTACGCGTTTCGAGGCAGAGTGAGTCTCTTGTTCACAGCTCTGTCTCGAAACACGTAAGCTGGTGGTGGCTTTTTCTCTTTCGCTATATGGATATTGCCACATTACCGCTGTGTTTTTTAATGGACATTGAAAAGTTGAAGATTAGCCTTTTATCCTCCGGATTCATCTTTACATTTTCTGTGAAGACTTGGTTCATATCTGTGTTAGAGGCACCGTTCGAAACCTCGTCGCAGAGGTGAAAATGGACACCCAGTGATCTGCTTCGCAACCCTATTTATTACAGTGGGTCCTTCCGGTTTCTGCCATGGTGTCCGCTGTTGGACGGGAAAAATAGCGCAGCTTGCTGGGCTATTCTTTTCTTTCATTTTCGACAGAACATGCAACAGGGTTTCCGAACAGAATCTCTGACTGATAAGTGAACTAAGCCTAATATTGATCATTGCATATATGTATTTTCTTCCTCGATGTCTTCATGGTTAATGGAAATAAGTTAGTCTCTAAATACACACATTGTTACAGAGTAGAGCCTATAAAAAACACGGTAGGAAGAAACATACTTTTATGCCTTAATCTTCTGCAAAGTTATTTACCTGCAAAGAGCTGTAATGTGCCAAGAACAAAGTATATTCCGAATGTCAATGCATTCTGTTGGCAGTTTTGGGAAGTTTAAGAGTTTTTGCTCATGTTTTATAGTTATGACTGGTAGCTTGAGCCTTTTCCAAAGTGACTCTAAATTGCAGCATTGTGAGTGTTCCCAGTTATAACCCATCATTGCTAGGGTGGAGCAAAGACATAGAATAATCAAATGCACCATAAAGACGTGTTCAGTTGTTTGTGTCCTTGTTCTAAAGAGTAATAAGGCAATTAAATAAATCGTCCAAGTCTTGCACATAAGTTTTAGGAATCAGCCAGGAAACTAGAAGAAAAGTGTAACTGTTTCTTCTAGAATAGCACAACTGTTGTCTACAGGTTGTGACTGGGTCCCATTCATTTAAATCGAGCTAAGATGCAATACTAGACACAGCCTATGGATAAGAGCAGTGTCGGACTGCAGTGCAGGGGGCCCACCAGTAAAGTTGATTATTGAGGCGCACCCTACAGCTATTGTACATGACTGCTACACATGTCTTTGATTTCTCCCTCTCTTTCTCCTTAAAAAGCATTGTCCTGCACAGTGGTCCACTAGGTGTTTTCCCGGCTCCCAGATGGGCCAGTCCAAGCCTGAACAAGAGTGACTCCGTTTCTGGAAAAAGGCAGCAATGTTTTTCTAATTTCTAACATAAATTTTTAAGACATCAAGATATTAAATGGCTTTTTCAACCTAGAACACCCCTTATTTTTTAGACTGCAGGGTCCAAGAGTGGCTTCTGTCAAAAATGTCCAGATCTAATAGTACAATCTCTAGAGAAGGTATCCCAGGATAAGTATCCAACAGTTTACTAAGATAAAGAAAATAACAGTCTACACAGGACGGGTTCTGGTGTCAGAAACCCTCTCTTACTCTAGGGCCAAAAACCATCTGAAAGCCAATGGCTCTTTGTCCAATGCACGACTGAGGTTTTTGTCAAGTTTTGCACAAATACCGCGGTTGGTTTTAGCTTTTTTTCCTTCGGCCGTACTACTGAATGTACTGGAAACTGACGGAAAGACGCCAGACGCCAGCAGTTTTTACAAAATGTTTCTAAAACTACTGGCGCCAGAAAACGATCGGAAAAAAAAAACAACCTGTGTAGACTACTGGTTGTTTTACCTCTTATAATCTATGTGCAGGCAAAACGACTGGATTTTCAGCGGTTTTAGAATCCTCAATCGTTTTTGCATGCTGTGCAGACGTAGCCTTAGTCTCAACAAATTATTGGATATTTATTCTGGGATACCATCTTTTACTGGAGTGATTGTCAATTGAATCTGGATGTTTTTGCTTTTGGAGGTGGTCTCTGCTCTCATTCCTGCTTTTTGATGAAGAGAGATTGTCTGGGCGTTCTGTGCTGTATCGCTGCAAATTTGTTTGACTTGTCCATATAGGTGTTGTGACTTACACAAAGCTACCAGGTGAGCTCCTTGTATCTAAATCTACAATATAGCTATGTAGTGGTGACCACACCAAGGTACACTTTCTTTCTAATTCTGTAGATCTGATCGTGGAATGAAGTAGGACCAGCAATCACTCCTAATCTTAATGTAAAGCAATGTTTCTTGGAAATCACAATGTTAAATTTTCAGAACAATTGAAGCATTACATGATACCAAGGCCAAGTAGCAGCAGCTACCCCTTTATCTCCTACAGTGTAATTCTTGAAGGGCATTTTTGGATTTCAACCAACCCAAAAATATATCCCAGAGCAAGAAGCCATGCTGTGGCTAAGAGGTAGCTAGGAGATGCTCCTCTATTATCCCAACCCGGCTCAGACTAGCCCACAGTGGAACAGTGGAAACCCCTGGTGGGCGCCTAAGCATGGCAGACTGGGAGTTGGTTATTAATTGTAGAAGAGAGACAGAACAGCAGAGAAAGAGAGGCAAAAAGCAAAAGGCAGAGTATAGGAGGCATGTACAGTCATTTACAGGAGCTGTTGGGTGGGCCCCCAAAATAAACTCCACCTGTGGATACAAGAAACAACTCAACATGTGGGCCCTAGAATTAACTTCACCCGTGGGCCCTAAGCAGCCCAGTCCAACACTGATCCCAACTTAGACTAAGAGCATCCTAAAAGGACAACCATTAATGTGAAGTATATTTGGGCGTTAACCGGATAATCTTTCTTGAACATGCTTTCATGTAAAGATGGCTAAAAAGTTGTCTTGAAGCCATAAATGCAGCTAAGGGGCCTATGTACAAGGCAAAGATTTGTAGTCATTTTTTTTTATACAAAACTGTCAAAAATCAATGGTAAAACCATCCCTATAGACCTCAATAGAAAATCTGAGCTGTAGTCCACACAGCACAGATTTTCTGAAGTCAGATTTCAAAACCGCAGTTATTGTAAAAACTTGGGACAGGTGTAATAATCCACCGTGTTTTAGTCAAAAAATGCATCCCAAACATCTCGTAAAATGTACTATTGAATTTGAAGGGACTGCTTGAAAACTGACCAGAAACTCAAGTGTCCTCTATGATGCAAAAACAATTAAAAAACGGAATCCTAAATCTGCACAAAAATCCGCGCCAAAAAACAAAAACCGAGTTAAAATTCCTAATTTATTGTGTTCAAGTACTCGTCGGACTAGCATAAGATACTCCCACCCCCCTTTTTGACTAAAGGCAGGTTCGCCTGGTTTCCCACTTTTGGATAGAAAACGTCAACTCTGTGACTTTAATTTAAAATTTATTTGTTTTTCATTTTGGGTCAAAAAGGCTTTTTATGATTTCTGTTTTATAACAGTAGATATGACTATCGTAACCCTTTTTATGCATATCCCTTATGGCCAGAGACTAACTATGACTCCGTTTTGACCAGGATGAAGCAACAATAAAGAAAACTTAATAACTTGACTTTTAATGGAAAGGAAATAACAGCTCCGAGATTAGGATTCAGAAAAGTTTTTGTTTAATTTGGCAGGGTGTGGGTTGTTTTCTAGGTGCCAACATTCTTCCACAAGTAAATCAGAAAAATAGCCTGTCTTATAGTATTGTTAGTAGCCAACATAACACTGGTAGCAGTAAATGTGTATGAAAAAACAGGATGTACTTCTAAACCTAGAGCGCAGCCGCCAGGGGTACCGGAAAAAAGGATCCTATGATTGGCTAAAATAATTTCTGGCACCTTTTGTGAGGTCTGTCATTATGCTTTAAAACATATGGCGTTTTGCAATATTTCTGTTCCATTATTAATAAGGTAGTAGGTATTAAAGCTGCTCCATGGCCCAGAAAATAAGAGGCTGACTTCTGAACCCAGAGGTGATAAAGAATGGAAGGTGAGAGTCATGTGTACGAAGAAAACAAAGAAAGGATGGATATCAGAGGAAAATTAAATAATGGAGACCAAAATAATCTTACAGGGAATATTCATCGGAAAATGACCTGTTGTTTAACTCATGTTTTTATGTTAATCACATTTTTTTTTAAGAAATTTTGTTTGTGTTTTTTTATTTTTACATCAGTATCTTTATTTTTTACAAATCCTGAAATCCTGCAGTTTTCACTTTGGCCACTATGCCTAATGACAGTCTGACACTTCCTATTCTATAGAGTGACCACAATGTGTATAGATAACACAGGATCCGCCATTTACAACAGGAGGTAGTCACAACTCTCCCTCTCCCCCTCCCTGTACCTTCTTCCCAGGTCAAAGAACATGCTTAGAAAATTCTCCTATAGCAGTCAATGGGTCTGCTCCTGTTCGCAGGATCCCATGTCCATAAAGCTGCTGTAAAGTATCTCTCTAAATGCTGTTAAAAACAGCTCAGGCAAGATGGCCACCCCTATCGTACAAACAACAGAACCCAGAAATCTAGAATCAGAAAATTAAAATGGCTAAGAAAAAAAGAATATGTGTCAGCATCTTGTTTTAATTAGGAAAAAAATGGCAATAGATTCTCTTTAAGCCTTGCAAATCCAAATGGAACAGGGCACATTTAAAGTTGTACTACTTGTTACAAACCTGACTACATTTTGGTGATATGTTATGTAAGATTTATAAGGGTTGTCCCATCTCGCTGAGTCCGCTTCTGCAGCCAGATTGTAGCGAGTTATAATCTAACGATAGAGAATGGGGCTTATGCAGTTCTACCCTTTTATTTATGTGGGAGTTCTGAATATAGCACACTTACTCTAGTTTAACAAAATCGTTAAGTTTAGCACAATCATTAAACTTATGCCATTACTAGGCCAAATATTTCTAGACTCTTTGAAGCTTTCATTGCCTTCAAACTACACCTTACCTAATGGACAGATAAAGAACTACATCTCCAGTCATTCTTATTCATAAATTTCAGAACTCATAGTTCCATTGATAACTAGGGGTGAAGTTTGACCCCTTCATGGTCCCTCTTTTCTTACGATAACTTAAAAAGGTTTAACTGGTAATTTTTTTCTTGAATAATAAGAAGATAATGCGACTCCAAGAAAATAAAATAATTTATGCTCACCTCTGTACTCATTGATGTTACAGAACGGACGGTGTAAGCTGTCTTCCCTGGTCTACTTCCAGCTCTATACATTTGGCAGCAGTGGTCACTTGCTGTTCCCTTGACATCAGTGCTCTATGCCTTGATTCCCAATGGTGGTGTCAAGACAATGACAAGTGACTGCTGCAGCTTTATCTGTAAGCCAGAAATAAACAGAAGACTGGTAAAGATGTCCCGCACCATCAGCACTGGAACGCCAGTGAGTACATAGATAAGTATCAATTTATTTTCTTGGAGCCACAGTATATTATATTTACTTACCCAGAAAACCCCTTTCACCATCTTAAAACAAACTGTTATAGATAAGATTACATTCATAAAATTATAAATAATTTTGAAAACAGAATATAAACCTTCTCAATGCCAGGTACCATACACATGGTACAGTATAAATAAGCCAATTCTATGGTGTACAGATCCTGAAGTATGCATGGTCCAAGCACACTCCCCTATACACTAAAGTTCACTTGTGGTTTTAAAAGTCCTTCTTATACGAAACTAAATCTCCCTGAAGCTATTAAGGGAGAAAAAAAAGAACATAGTATTTATACATTTATGCAGAGATAAAAAGTTTCACAGTAGCTTTCAGAAGAGATAAAAAAACGGTATTCATAGATCATAACATAATAACTGTCAGATTGTAAATACTGATTTGTTCCATATCTTCCTTATAGATCAATAACAGGACTCGATTACAATTATACAAGTTATACAGGAAAAATCTTGTTACCTAATGATATTAAAATGTTTCCTACAATTTAAAGCACCTTTTTTACACAATACCCATAAAAAGTACCGAGTGTGAAGCCCTTAAACGAGAGATCATGATGCTGTTGTGGCACATAGGTGTCCTCACACTTTATCCTTGAAGGACTACATCACATCCTTTTCGGTGGGAATGTAACAGTAGTAAACTGCCCTTGTGAACCAGGGTTTGAGATTCCCATTACTTAAAGTTCAACTACAAATTCAAGATGCTGTTGAAGAAGAGCCCTGTTGACTCATAATTGCTGTTTCCTACCCTCTGTACGGAGTTGCCTCCATTTTGCTCTAGTGGGACTGTGCCAGTGGTGTACAGTCCTTTTGAACCCTGGTTTGAGTTGCCCTTACTTACCTTACCAATATACTAATTTAGGCTTGGTTCACATCTGTGTTCAGTTGGAACTTCCATTGCAGAGGTGGAACTGGACCTGTTTTACAATGGACACCATAGGCCCCCCGATGGACTCTGTTAGCTACATTGGGGTCCATTGGGTTTGAGATGCCCTTACTTAAAGGGCCTGTGAATTCCTTTAATTGTTTCCTTCATTGCATGACTCCAAAGTTTCATTTGATAACTACTGTCCAAAGATACTAGCTGTAAAGCTGTTCAACTACAAATTCGAGATGTGTTGAAGAAGAGCCCTGTTAACTCATAATTGCTGTTTCCTACTCTCCTTACAGGGTTGCCTCCGATTTGCTTTAGTGGGACTGCGCCAGTGGTATACAGTTCTTTTGAACCTTGGTTTTGGTTGCCCTTACTTACCTTACCAATGTATTAATTTAGGCTTGGTTCACATCTGTGTTCAGTTGGAACCTCCATTGCAGAGGTGGAACCAGACCTGTTTTACAATGGACACCATAGGCCCCCTGATGGACTCTATTAGCTACATTGCGTCCGTTGGGTTTGAGATGCCCTTACTTAAAGGGCCACTGAATTCCTTTGTTTCTTTCATTGTGTGACTCCAAAGTTTAATTTGATTACTACTGTTCCAAGATACTAGCTGTAAAGCTGTTCTACTACAAATTCTAGATGCTGTTGAAGAAGAGCCCTGTCAACTCATAATTGCTTTATCCTACTCTCTGTACAGGGTTGCCTCCATTTTGCTCTAGTGGGACTGCGCCAGTGGTATACAGTCCTTTTGAACCCTTGTTTGGGTTGCCCTTACTTACCTTACCAATGTATTAATTTAGGCTTGGTTCGCATCTGTGTTCAGTTAGAACCACCATTGCAGAGGTGGAACCAGGCCTGTTTTACAACGGACACACTAGACCGCCCGATGGACTCTGTTAGCTACATTGCGTCCGTTGGGTTTGAGATGCCCTTACTGAAAGGGCCACTGAATTCCTTTGTTTCCTTCATTGCGTGACTCCAAAGTTTCATTTGATTACTACTGTTCCAAGATACTAGCTGTAAAGCTGTTCTACTACAAATTCGAGGTGCTGTTGAAGAAGAGCCCTGTCAACTCATAATTGTTGTTTCCTACTCTCCTTACAGGGTTGCCTCCATTTTGCTCTAGTGGGACTGTGCCTTTGGTATACAGTCCTTTTGAACCCTGGTTTAGTTGCCCTTACTCATCTTACTAATGCATTAATTTAGGCTTGGTTCACATCTGTGTTCAGTTAGAACCACCATTGCAGAGGTGGAACCAGGCCTGTTTTACAACGGACGCTATAGGCCCCCAATGGACTCTATTAGCTACATTGGGATCCGTTGGGTTTCTGCTGTGGTGTCTGTCATTTTACCAGGGAAAACAGCCCTATGCTTTACATAATTTACGACAGAACTTGAAGCAAGTGTAGAAAATGCTTAGCTGTATCTTGCACTCTAAAACCCAAATGTTTATTTGATTCCTACTGAAAACATGTTAAAAAAATGCAGGGCAGGTATGCAGCAGAGATGTTCTGCAGGAGATAAATATGATCATAGCATTGTAGAGTGACAGGTGCATATTAATTCAAAGCGGCTTCTTTTAACTTTGGAAAATGTCAATACCCTGCAGGGAACAGAACACCATATTGACAGCTGCACTGTATTCTGCTGCAGCGGTAGCAAAATTGTATCATTTATCTAAACACAAGACAGAACGAACATTCACCTACTCCCTATCATCTAGTTGTATAAGCATTTTGCAAGGACCAGTGAATGGTTAATGAGGTGGGGTTCAGGTAGGCTGACCTGCTACTGGTTATAATAGAGTTGAGTACCTTCATTTCAGTGCTATATAGGACCCCCACTGAGAGAACTGGGCCTCCTATTTACTACTGACAAAGGGGTGTTCCAACGGTTCCAAATGCTTATTAGTATGTCAGGGCATGATGAAAAATAGAAGACAAAAAGCATCCTTAAAGGGGTTGTCTCACTACAAGGATTTCTGCTTTTTATGTTAAAGACCTTGCAAAAACAAGTCACTTTGCAATATGTGTCCATTAACAGTGTCCTACATATTCCTAGATATCTCCTCTTGTATGGGCTGCATCAGCTCCTCAGGTCGCTATAGCTACAGACCTGTTTGAGCTCTTTTGATAGGTTGCCAGCACTGGTCACTGTAGCTACAGACCTGGTGTCCTCAGCAGCTCATCACTGCAGGCCAGTAGAGCCAGTAAACACTCCCGATTTCAAAAATGAAACCGAGAAAACATGACTGAGGTAAGATGAATCGATGTGAGACAACCCCTTTGACTCCTGGACGCTGTTGTTCTGTCGCTACGGCCGTTCCGGTGATCCCATACGTAGCTTTGCCATTCATTGTTCAGATGACAAGTGCAGCCAATCACAGGTGAATGGGCAAGACTACTGCCAGGGTCACCGGGACAGCTGTGGCAATGCAATAGAGGTTAAGTATGGTTCTTCTCCTCTATGTTCCATCATACCCTGATGGACTAATGAGCATTTTCAACTGTCGGAAACCCCTTTAAATTCATTCGTGAATTAAAGGGGTTTTGCCACAAAGTAAAATTGATGTGGGAAATTGCAAATTTGCAAATTAAATCATAAATATAGTGCAGCATGGAAAGCGAATTTATTCTGTTAAAATGATGAACACTATGACAGTTATAGTAAGTGGGTTCCAATAAGCGCTGTTGGTGTCCGTCATGTAATGGATCTGGCGCCAACTCTACAATGAAGGCTCCGAACGAAACCTCTGGGGCAGATGTGAACCTGATCTTAATAGTTGATTTTTATCAAGGTACAAATCAAAGTTAATGAACAAAAGAGAATTCAAAATTTAATCAATATTTGGTGTGACCAATCTTTGCCTTCTAAGAACAATTGAACACAATTTTTAACTCCTTAACCACCTCCCACTGACTACAGACGTCGAGACGTCGCTGCAGAAACAGGAGTTTTGCGGCTCCCAGTGTCGTAGCTGTGCTAGGAACAGAGCTGTACTTAAAGGGAACCTGTCACATAGATTATGTCCCCCTTGCTGAGGGCAGCACAAGCTAGTTTCAGACCTGCTGTTTCCAGCGCTGTGCCCCTTATTCTGTAAGATGCAGCAGTTTTAGAGCATTTACCCCTCAAATCTTATTCATGAGCAGGTGTTAGCTCCACCCACCAAAGGCTAGCCCCACCCACTGACAGTTATTCATAAGTTTCTACCTATTCAAATTAATAGGTTTATCGGTTGAGGTGGGCGGGGCTAGCCTCAGGTAGGCCGGGTTTGAAAAAAACTGACTCTCTGAAGGACTCTTCTTGCTGAAAACTGCAGATTTGAGCATTAAATACACGAAAACTACAGCATCTTACAGAATAAGAGACACCGCGCTGGAAACAGCAGGTCTGACACTGCCCTGTTCTGTCTTTAGCAAGGGGGGCATAATCTATGTGACAGGTTCTCTTTAACAGCTCTGTTCTTGGAGCAATCACTGTAAGCGCCGGGAAGCGGAGGAAACCTCCAATCCCTGGTGCTCAACCCTTTGATTGCTGCTTTCCGTGGTTGTAATAAAAAATGATCAAAAAGTTGCATGTGTCCCAAAATAGTACCAATAAAAAGTACACTTCACTCTGCAAAAAACACACCCTGACTCCGCTACAAGAAGTCCATAGGTGGAAGAACAAAAAAGTTATTGGTCGCAGGAAATGGCGCTGCAGTGCAAATTTAAAAAATGTTTTTATTTTTAAAAAAAATAGCGCAATTACATTTTTTTCACCCCACTTACAATTTTTTTTCCACTTCATTATATGGTATGGTCAATAAACTCATAACAAAATACATTTTGTCCCGCACAAAACAAGCCCTCATATGTTTATAAAAATGGAAAAATTAAAGTTATGGCACTTGGAAGGCGGGATGAAAATATGAACGTGACAAAAAGAAAATGCTTAGGTCGCCATGCCAGAAGTCTGACCTATTTTCAGCCTGAACACTAGCGCAGCCCCTTTTTGCTATATTTTTAACCAGGTGCACTCCAAAATTAGGCACATTATAAAGCGCCCACGGCACTTTGTAATGTGCCTGAGATCAGGGGGCGTGCTGGAGGTGTCGCACTACAACTGTACGAAGTTACACATTTATAGCTTTAGTATGGCAAATCCAGGCGCATTACTGCTGGAACAGGTAGAGCACTTTAAAAGTGGTTTACCTGAGCCACAAGTGTCGCTTTGTAGCTAGAAAGTGCTATGTCTATGACCCACAGTAGAACAGGTTCATAGATTCAGGTGCATTCTATGCTACAAGTGCGTGCAAAAAAAAATGGCGTCTGAATGCCAAAAATCATACATATCGCCCTAAGTCTTTAAGGGGTTAAAAGGAAATGTATTAAAAAAGTATATGGTCCAGTTGAGACAGCTACAACTAAGGGTGGAACTTCACCTGAAACGTGTCAGTGTTTAGCATGTCTCAACTGGACTATATACTTTTTTTTATATTTTTCTTTTTGAACATAGATTAAATAAATATTCAAGTTTTATTGTAACAAAGTACATTTTGTCATGCAAAAAACAAGCCCTCATATTGTTATAAAAATAGAAAAATTAAAAAGTTATGGCTCTTGGAAGGCGTGAGGAAAAAATGAACGTGACACAAAAAAATGCTTAGGGGGACATGTATGAAAACTGTCTTGGTCTAAGACTTTTCTTGGTGCCCATAGCAACCAATCAGCGCGCCCCCTTTCATTTTTTCAGAGCACTATATGAAATTAAAGGGGCGCTCTGATTGGTTTCTAAGGGCAACAAGAAAAGTCTTAGACCAAGACAGTTTTCATACATGTGGCCCTTAGTCTTTAAGGGGTTAAAAAGGAAATGTATTAAAAAAGTATATGGTCCAGTTGAGACAGCTACAACTAAGGGTGGAACTTCACCTGAAACGTGTCAGTGTTTAGTATGTCTCAACTGGACTATATACTTTTTTTAAAATTTCCTTTTTCAACATAGATTGAATAAAGGTTCAAGTTTTATTGTAACAAAGTACATTTTGTCCCGCAAAAAACAAGCCCTCATATTTTTATAAAAATGGAAAAATTAAAAAAGTTATGGCTCTTGGAAGGCGGCAGGAAAAAATGAACGTGACACAAAAAAATGCTTAGGGGGACATGTATGAAAACTGTCTTGGTCTAAGACTTTTCTTGTTGCCCATAGCAACCAATAAGAGCGCCCCTTTAATTTTTTCAGAGCACTGTATGAAATGAAAGGGGCGCTCTGATTGGTTGCTAAGGGCAACAAGAAAAGTCTTAGACCAAGACAGTTTTCATAGATGTGGCCCTTAGTCTTTAAGGGGTTAAAAAGGAAATGTATTAAAAAAGTATATGGTCCAATTGAGACAGCTACAACTAAGGGTGAAACTTCACCTGAAACGCGTCAGTGTTTAGTATGTCTCAACTGGACTATATACTTTTTTTTTTTATTTCCTTTTTTTAACATAGATTGAATAAAGGTTCAAGTTTTATTGTATCAAAGTACATTTTGTCCCGCAAAAAACAAGCCCTCATATTTTTATAACAATGGAAAAATGTAAAAAGTTATGGCTCTTGGAAGGCGGGAGGAAAAAATTAACGTGACACAAAAAATGCTTAGTCTTTAAGGGGTTAAAAAGCAAACACATTAAAAAAAGTATATGGTCCAGTTAAGACAGCTACAAGTAAGGGTGGAACTTCACCTGAAACGCGTCAGTGTTTAGTATGTCTCAACTGGACTATATACTTTTTTTTTTTTTATTTCCTTTTTTTAACATAGATTGAATAAAGGTTCAAGTTTTATTGTATCAAAGTACATTTTGTCCCGCAAAAAACAAGCCCTCATATTTTTATAACAATGGAAAAATGTAAAAAGTTATGGCTCTTGGAAGGCGGGAGGAAAAAATGAACATGACACAAAAAATGCTTAGTCTTTATGGGGTTAAAAAGCAAACACATTAAAAAAAGTATATGGTCCAGTTAAGACAGCTACAAGTAAGGGTGGAACTTCACCTGAAACGCGTCAGTGTTTAGTATGTCTCAACTGGACTATATACTTTTTTTTTAAATATCTTCCTTTTTGAACATGGATTAAATAAAGATTCAAGTTTTATTGTTGAAATTGGATTGAACACGACATGTACATCTTAGAGATGTAATCGTAGCTCTTCTGTGGATGTAACGTTAGAAAGAAAAAGGATCCACTATGCAAAAATGAAAGCCCAATGTGTTGTCTATCTAATGTAGATGTAGTTTGCTCCAATCCTTCTGTCTCTTCATGTAATCCCAGAGAGATCTGATGATGCTGAGATCAGGGCTGTGTGAGGGTCATATCATCACACCCAGGTCTCCAAATGCAAAAAGTGGTCACTCCCAACTATTGATTTGATTTAGATTCTCTTTTGTTGATTCACTCTGCATTTTGTTAATTGATGACAGTAAACTATAGGGATACGTCCACATGACGAGTGTAATTTACTTGTCAGATTCTACCGTTAAAAACCGCATCAAAGTATTTTCATATGGATTTAAGGTCAGTTTTTCCAGCAGATTTACTGTCATAAAACGAGTCCCATTCTTGTCTATCGGGTTTTAGACGCAAATCTGCACATGGAATACAATGGAAGAATGAACATGTTCTCAGTTACCAACCAACAAAATATGCATTGTATGGACCCCAATGCGTATTTTCTACTGAAGTCAATGGGGATAATTTACATCCAAGTTTAGACAAGTATTTCAAGTTGGAATCTGCGTGGATTTCGACTTGAAATACTCATCGTGTGGACAGAGCCCATCACTTCTATTCTTGAAAGCATTCTTACTTTGCCGTATTTTTTCCATCAATGCCTAAAACTTTTGCACAATAGTATAGACCGGAAAAGACAGTCAGCGATAAAGACAATGAGAGGTGCTGCAGAGTGAATTAACATGACCTTGTATTAGATATTTGACCCTTCATTAGACTGGGCGCCGAGCAATACTTGTTTTCCCCAACAGTGGCCGAAGCTGATCAACACATGTTAGAGAATCTGGACTGACCCGTTTTGTGTAACTTCTCATTCTAGAATGGGGCTGGCTCATAGGTTAGAGAATCTGGGCTGACCCTGTTGTATAACTTCACATTCTAGAATGGGGCTGGCTCATAGGTAAGAGAATCTGGACTGACCCGTGTTGTGTAACTTCTTATTCTAGAATGGGGCTGGCTCATAGGTAAGAGAATCTGGACTGACCCGTGTTGTGTAATTTCTCATTCTCGAATGGGGCTGGCTCGTAGGTTAGAGAATCTGGACTGACCGTGTTGTGTTAATTTCTCATTCTAGAATGGGGCTGGCTCATAGGTTAGAGAATCGGGACGGACCCTGGTGTATAACTTCACATTCTAGAATGGGGCTGGTTCATAGGTTAGAGAATCTGGACTGACCCGTATTATATAACTTCTAATTCTAGAATGGGGCTTTTTCATAGGTTAGAGAATCTGGAATGACCCGTGTTATATAACTTCTAATTCTAGAATGGGGCTGGTTCATAGGTTAGAGAATCTGGAATGACCCGTGTTGTGTAACTTCTCATTCTAGAATGGGGCTGGCTCATAGGTAAGAGAATCTGGACTGACCCGTGTTGTGTAACTTCTCATTCTAGAACGGGGCTGGCTCATAGGTAAGAGAATCTGGACTGACCCTGTTGTATAACTTCACATTCTAGAATGGGGCTGGTTCATAGGTTAGAGAATCTGGACTGACCCGTATTATATAACTTCTAATTCTAGAATGGGGCTTTTTCATAGGTTAGAGAATCTGGAATGACCCGTGTTATATAACTTCTAATTCTAGAATGGGGGTGGTTCATAGGTTAGAGAATCTGGAATGACCCTTGTATAACATCTCATTCTGGAATGGCGGTGGTTAATAGGTTATAGATTATGGACCAACCCGGGTTGTATAACTTCGCATTTTAGAATGGGGCTGGTTCATAGGATAGAAAATCTAGAATGACCCGTGTTATATAACTTCTCATTCTAGAATGGGGTTGGTTTATAGGTTAGAGGATCTGGACTGACCCTTGTAATGGGCCTGGTTCATAGGTTAGAGAATCTGAACTGACCTGTGTTGTATGACCTCACATTCTAGAATGGTGCTGGTTCATAGGTTAGAGTATCTGGAATGACCCTTGTAATGGGGCTGGTTCATAGGTTAGAGAATCTGAACTGACCCATGTTGTATAACGTCTCATTCTAGAATGGGGCTGTTTCATAGGTTAGAGAATCTGACCTGACCCATGTTGTATAACTTCTCATTCTAGAATGGGGTTGGTTTATAGGTTAGAGAATCTGAACTGACCCGTGTTGTATAACTTCTCATTTTAGAATGGGGGTGTTTCGTATAGGACAACCCCTTTAACTAATATTTGGAGAAAAATGTCCAACTAATGACCAGCAAATTGCTGACAGTGTGCAATTATGACTCCCCTGCAACTCCGCAACAGGCTATTCCTGCAGACCTGAATAGAGAATATGACTGCAGGAGGAGAAATTCTTAGAAATCTCCGATACTGTTTTCTAAGTAAACATCTGTCAAAAAGATCTGTGACTATCACTTCATCGCTTTCGTCTTCAAAAGCTTTGTAACAAGAGCTCGCAATGTGCAATGAAATCTTTCCCTTGAGTCAAAGGCCGGCCCTTTAATCAGGTTAGTGTATACATATATGCACAGTGTATAAACCTATTGTCAGCTGTTAAAGCTACAGTAGATACTTCTCGTGACTCATCAGAGCCCTGGGCAAGAATGGGATATGTTTGTTTTGCTCTTTGACTCTCCTTTTTTGCATTGATTTCCTCGGGCACAAAACTTTTACTCCACCCCTTCAAACTTATTGGTGCCTCTAGTGGAGAACAGGGAAGCATGATATAAACACAAACTAACTTGACAGATGCATTCGCTAGTGCTCTAGTGACATAGTCCACAGCAGCTGGCGATGGCTGGCTCCTGCCAGGATAGTTAGGGTCACACTGCCAAGTGAGAAGGGGGCAGCGGTCTGGATTTGGATCTTCGCAAGTTTGTTTGACCAGGATTCTGCAAAGAAGCATTTCATTGCACAGAGCTTGCAAGCAAGAGCGTTCTCCGGGAAGCCTTGACTCCAGCCTGTGCGCTGACAGGTTGGGGTGACTCACACAGGAGAATTATTTCGGTAAGTTAAAAAATCTTCTCATGTAGATCCAAAAAAATATCATGCCTATTTAATCGTGTGAAGACGTTTCGTTGACTGATCATCCAGTCCTTCCGAAATCTACTTTACTTTATTAAGTTAAATGGGTTCTCCTGGTTTCATTGACTAGGAATAACGCCTACCTACATGCAGGACAGAAAGATGCTGTATCTCCTAATGTGCTTCAGCATGTATGTGACTATTACCTTGGTGCATTGTTGGCTTGTAACTTATAATCATTTTTAGGCTGGTGCTGATGGAAATTCATGCTACTTGTCAGCTTTCATTGTGAGGGGCTTGTGCTTCTGACTAGAAGTCAATCTGAGCAAAAAGAGCTGCAGCAAAAAAAAAAAAATGTTAATAATACATACAATTTGTAAAATCACAACTGGGCTAAATGTCTGTTAAAATGTGACCGAAAAGAGTTGAGAAAGGGGGGTCCAATATTGTAAACCCAGCCCAACGTCGAAGGTTCGGACTTCAAGTTGATGTTTGGTTGCCCAAAAAAATGCAACATTACTGTGAATCGCATGAAACCTCAATATATCCATATGGGCAAAAAAATCACTTAACAATTATTAGAATTAGGAATTTCAACATAAAGTAAAGTCGAAATGCGTCTTTGCTTTATGGGTACAGCGATTGTAACCTCCAAGCTCTAATGTGCCATCTACTTTTAATGGATATATAATAAAATGCTATACTTTTTAATGAAATAGCTGAAGCCATCTCAACAATTTGTTCTTGGGTATTGGAAGGCGGATTACCTGGTTTGAAGATTGTTAGGAATTTCAACATGGTTTACAGAGGGTAACATTGATGTTGTTTAAGTTACAGTAATGCTGTGATTTTACTACAACTTGTGGGTGGCCACAGGTTGCCACTGAGCCCAAGCCTCAAAGGGGCTTTTAAAGTTATGCAAAAGTCTGCCCGCTGCCAGCAGATGTGATAAAAAAAAGGATTTATTGACCAGTTTAATCTTTTGCCACTTCCAGTCCCATCACTCTCATCCTTTCTACTGCACTTTTAGTTGGCTGCCGCAGCCAATCACTGGCCTCCGTGGTGCACAGCACTAGGCTATTGAGTGATTGACTGCAGTAATCACATTGTATCCCCATATACCCACATCACTTCCACAGCCAATAACTGGCCTCCGCGGTATACAGCACTAAGCCATTGAGTGATTGACTGCAGTAATCACAGTATGTCTCCGTATACCCACATCACTGGCCTCCGCGGTATACAGCACTAAGCCATTGAGTGATTGACTGCAGTAATCACAGTATGTCTCCGTATACCCACATCACTAGCCTCCGCGGTATACAGCACTAGACCATTGAGTGATTAGCTGTAGTAATCACAGTATGTCTCCGTATACCCACATCACTAGCCTCCGCGGTATACAGCACTAGGCCATTGAGTGATTGACTGCAGTAATCACAGTATGTCTCCGTATACCCACATCACTGGCCTCTGCGGTATACAGCACTAGGCCATTGAGTGATTAGCTGTAGTAATCACAGTATGTCTCCGTATACCCACATCACTGGCCTCCGAGGTATACAGAACAAGACCATTGAGTGATTAGCTGTAGTAATCACAGTATGTCTCCGTATACCCACATCACTGGCCTCAGCGGTATACAGCACTAGGCCATTGAGTGATTGACTGCAGTAATCACAGTATGTCTCCGTATACCCACATCACTGGCCTCCGTGGTATACAGCACTAGACCATTGAGTGATTGGCTGTAGTAATCACAGTATGTCTCCGTATACCCACATCACTGGCCTCCGGGGTATACAGCACTAGGCCATTGAGTGATTGACTGCAGTAATCACAGTATGTCTCCGTATACCCACATCACTGGCCTCCGCGGTATACAGCACTAGGCCATTGAGTGATTGACTGCAGTAATCACAGTATGTCTCCGTATACCCACATCACTGGCCTCCGCGGTATACAGCACTAGACCATTGAGTGATTAGCTGTAGTAATCACAGTATGTCTCCGTATACCCATATCACTGGCCTCCGCAGTATACAGCACTAGACCATTGAGTGATTAGCTGTAGTAATCACAGTATGTCTCCGTATACCCACATCACTGGCCTCCGCGGTATACAGCACTAGGCCATTGAGTGATTGACTGCAGTAATCACAGTATGTCTCCATATACCCACATCACTGGCCTCCGCGGTATACAGCACTAGGCCATTGAGTGATTGACTGCAGTAATCACAGTATGTCTCCGTATACCCACATCACTGGTCTCCGTGGTATACAGCACTAGACCATTGAGTGATTGACTGCAGTAATCACAGTATGTCTCCGTATGTCCACATCACTGGCCTCCGCGGTATACAGCACTAAGCCATTGAGTGATTGACTGCAGTAATCACAGTATGTCTCCGTATACCCACATCACTGGCCTCCGCGGTATACAGCACTAGACCATTGAGTGATTGACTGCAGTAATCACAGTATGTTTCCGTATACCCACATCACTGGCCTCCGCAGTATACAGCACTAGGCCATTGAGTGATTGACTGAAGTAATCACAGTATGTCTCCGTATACCCACATCACTGGCCTCCGCGGTATACAGCACTAGGCCATTGAGTGATTGACTGCAGTAATCACAGTATGTCTCCGTATACCCACATCACTGGCCTCCGCGGTATACAGCACTAGACTATTGAGTGATTAGCTGTAGTAATCACAGTATGTCTCCGTATACCCACATCACTGGCCTCAGCAGTATACAGCACTAGACCATTGAGTGATTTTCTGCAGTAATCACAGTATGTCTCCGTATACCCACATCACTGGCCTCCGCAGTATACAGCACTAGACCATTGAGTGATTGGCTGTAGTAATCACAATGCGTCCCCATATACCAGCATCTCCACTACAGTCAATCACTGGCCTCCGTGGTATACAGCACTAGACTGTTGAGGTCCATGATTGGCTGAAGTGGTCACAATGTGTCTCTGTATAACCACATCACTGCTGCAGTCAATCACTGGCCTCCGTGGTATACAGCACTAGACCACTGAGTGATTGGCTTCAGTAATCACAATGTGTCCCCATATATCCACATCTCTAGTGGGGCCAATCACTGGCCTCAGCGGTATATATTTATCTAAACTGTTGAGGCCAGTGATTGGCTTTATGGGTCACAATGTGTCCCCATATATCCACATCTCTAGTGGGGCCAATCACTGGCCTCAGCGGTATATATTTATCTAAACTGTTGAGGCCAATGATTGGCTGCAGTGTTCCCAACGTGACCACATTACCACTGCAGCCAATCATTGGCCTCAGTGGTTTATGGCACTAGACCGCTTAGGTCAGTGATTGGTACAATTTTTTCTCTAAATCTGACCCAATCACTAACCTAAACTGAAATTAGGATTTAAGGGTTAATTTTGAGTTCCACAGTGCTCCTAACCCGGCACTGCTACTGCTATGACATCCAACATCCTATCCAACGTCACTTCCGGTTAGCAGAACATAGGGGTTACCCTTATATTATGGAAACCGGAAGTGACATCATACGTTGGACAGTGCCGCCGGGCTGGAATCACTGCAGAATGGTAAGTTTACCCCTAACTTCCTGTATAATACCCTAACCACAACTTAGAGCTACGGATAATTTTTTCCCCAAATTCAAATTGCGCTGCCGGGAATAAAAGCAATTAGTTTTGGCTCGAATTTGACATTGACCTGGATACAAACCCAACACTAGCCGCCCCTATAAGAGTCTGGCAGCAGCATACTCTCCTCTCTTCTTTCACACTACATGCAAGCTCAGTTGAGCGTGCATGTGTTTCAGGAGGAAGCAGCAACTGTTGGGCATGCCAGCATGCGGCCAATTTCATGAGTACGGCCATATGTAGTGCTCTTTTTCATTTCCATTATTGGTTTTGCAATTTTTACCTTTCACACTTTTCTGGTAAATACCCATTTTACTGATTGGTGGACAGCTTTCATTTATGGATAGTGAAATAAGGCAAATTGACCCCATTTACACTGAACTCTGTGCCTGGCCATAAACAACCTATCTGAGAAACGAACCCCCGAATCTCTGAGTGCAGACTGAAGAGTTGGTCGCGCTTGTGCACGACTCTCCATTCTGCTCTATGGGGGTTCCGGGCAGAGCCGAATGCACCGCGAAGCTGTACTCGGAAATCCCATCAAATAGAATGGAGAGTGACTGCGCAAGCGTGGACAGCTCTGCAGCCAACCCTGCGTGTGGCGGGCATGTTCCCGACTCATAGAAAAACCCCTTTAATCTTGCAATAATGTTTGTGAGCACCACAGATTCTCAGCATTTCTCACCAAATTTAAGATGCCAATATACCGTAGACAGTTGTTGACAGCTATTTCTCCTACATGCTTATTAAAGGTCTCTCTCAAGATTTATTTATACCCAGGACTGCATCTAGAACAAGGGGGACGTCCTCTACATCTTGAGGAAAGAAAGTTTCTTCATAAACATAGAAAGGGATTCTTTACTGTAAGAGCAGTGAGACTGTGGAACTCTCTGCCAGAGGAACTTGTCATGGTGAATTCACTAACAGTTCAAAAAGGGTCTGGAGACATTTCTGGAGGGTAATAATATAACAAGTTATAATGACCAGGATTCTGGAGAAGGGTCTGGATACATTTCTAGATGTAATAATATAACAAGTTATAGTGACCAGGATTCTGGAGAAGAGTCTGGAGACATTTCTAGATGTAATAATAGAACAAGTTATAGTGACCAGGATTCTGGAGAAGGGTCTGGATACATTTCTAGATGTAATAATATAACAAGTTATAGTGACCGGGATTCTGGAGAAGGGTCTGGAGACATTTCTAGATGTAATAATATAACAAGTTATAGTGACCAGGATTCTGGAGAAGGGTCTGGATACATTTCTAGATGTAATAATATAACAAGTTATAATGACCAGGATTCTGGAGAAGGGTCTGGATACATTTCTAGATGTAATAATAGAACAAGTTATAGTGACCAGGATTCTGGAGAAGGGTCTGGATACATTTCTAGATGTAATAATAGAACAAGTTATAGTGACCAGGATTCTGGAGAAGGGTCTGGATACATTTCTAGATGTAATAATATAACAAGTTATAGTGACCAGGATTCTGGAGAAGGGTATGGATACATTTCTAGATGTAATAATATAACAAGTTATAGTGACCAGGATTCTGGAGAAGGGTATGGATACATTTCTAGATGTAATAATATAACAAGTTATAGTGACCAGGATCCTGGAGAAGGGTTTGGATACATTTCTAGATGTAATAATATAACAAGTTATAGTGACCGGGATTCTGGAGAAGGGTCGTTGATCCAGGGATTATTCCGATCGCCAGATTGGAGTCGGGAAGAAATTTTGTCCCTAAATTAGGACAATTGGCTCCTGCCTCATTGGGGTTTTTTGCCTTCCTCTAGATCAGACCTGGGCAAAGTACGGCCCTCCAGCTCGTCGGATGCGGCCCGCGGCATACGCTGCCCAGGTCTGCTAATAGTAGCGCTGACAGCCCGCCGCCGCCGGGTATCGCTGAGAGGCCGCCGCCGGGTATCGCTGAGAGGCCGCCGCCTCCGGGTATTGCTGAGAGGCCGCCGCCACCGGGTATTGCTGAGAGGCCGCCACAGGCCGTCAGCGCTACTATTGCTGGTGAATTAGGCAGCGACGCGATGAACTCCACTCACCGCGCCGCTGCCTCTCCTCGGCGCACACAGTAATAACTCTGTGCGGGCCCAGGAGCTGACGGAGGAGCGTTCCGGCACTGGCAGCATGACGTCATCACGCCCACCAGCCCGGGAAGCTCCTCGGATAGAAGATGAGCGCGCTCGGCCGGGAGTCAGGTAAGCCAGGGTGAGTATCAGTGTTTGTTATTTTTAATTTTGGCCATAAAACTATATACCTGCCTGGGGACACACCTAGCTATCTATATACCTGCCTGGGGACACACCTAGCTATCTATATACCTGCCTGGGGACACACCTAGCTATCTATATACCTGCCTGGGGACACACCTAGCTATCTCTATACCTGCCTGGGGACACACCTGGCTATCTCTATACCTGCCTGGGGACACACCTGACTATATACCTGCCTGGGGACACACCTGACTATATACCTGCCTAGGGACACACCTCACTATATATCTGCCTGGGGACACACCTAGCTATCTATATACCTGCCTGGGGACACACCTAACTATATACCTGCCTGGGGACACACCTGGCTATCTCTATATCTGCCTGGGGACACACCTGGCTATCTCTATACCTGCCTGGGGACACACCTGGCTATCTCTATACCTGCCTGGGGACACACCTGGCTATCTCTATATCTGCCTGGGGACACACCTGACTATATACCTGCCTGGGGACACCCCTGGCTATCTCTAAATCTGCCTGAGGACACACCTAACTATCTCTATACCTGCCTGGGGACACACCTAACTATATATCTGCCTGGGGACACACCTGGCTATCTCTATACCTGCCTGGGGACACACCTGGCTATCTCTATACCTGCCTGGGGACACACCTAACTATATATCTGCCTGGGGACACACCTGACTATATACCTGCCTGGGGACACACCTAACTATATACCTGCCTGGGGACACACCTGACTATATATCTGCCTGGGGACACACCTAACTATCTATATATCTGCCTGGGGACACACCTAACTATCTATATACCTGCCTGGGGACACACCTAACTATCTATATACCTGCCTGGGGACACACCTAACTATCTATATACCTGCCTGGGGACACACCTAACTATCTATATACCTGCCTGGGGACACACCTAACTATCTATATACCTGCCTGGGGACACACCTAACTATATACCTGCCTGTGGGAAGCCCTAACTATATACCTGCCTGTGTGGAGCTTTAACTATATACCTGCCTGTATGGAGACCTAACTAGCTATATACCTGCCTGTGTGAAGCTTTAACTATATACCTGCCTGTATGGAGCCCTAACTAACTAGATACCTGCCTGAGGGGAGCTGTACCTATCTAGATACCTGCCTGAGGGGAGCTGTACCTATCTATATACCTGCCTGAGGGGAGCTGTACCTATCTATATACCTGCCTGAGGGGAGCTGTACCTATCTATATACCTGCCTGAGGGGAGCTGTACCTATCTATATACCTGCCTGTGGGGAGCTGTATCTATATACCTGCCTGCGGGTACCTATATCTATATACCTGACTGAGGGGAGCTGTATATACCTGCCAGACTGAGGGAACATACATCTACATACCTTACTGTGTACCATCAGTATATATAGAGGTATATAGATACATCCCCAGTAAGTTTCCACAAAGATAATCCCCCAAAAACGAATTATGTCCCGTTCATCCTATGTTTTTATTAGTCCGGCCCCCCAAAACCATCGCACTTTCTCATGCGGCCCCATGGGAAAATTAATTGCCCACCCCGCTCTAGATCAACACTTTAGCACAATAGGCTGGACTGGATGGACGTCTTGTCTTTTTTCGGCCTTACAAACTATGTTTATGTTTGACTTGGCCAAACAAGCCTCTGTCAAACATCTCTGGTGGTGGCTTACCTCCACCATGAAAATAAAGGATTGTGCATGCAAAAATCCAACATGTTCAGTCTTTCTTTACCCTATCATACGCCATTGGGAGACAGGACACACTAATACCCCATTAATTATTGGGCACACTAAAATCCAACATGTCCAATCTTAATTCAATCTGTCATGTGTCATCGGGAAAGAGTTGGGACACACCTAAACTCCAATAAATGATTAGGAATGCTAAAATCCAACATGTCCAGTCGTTCCTTACCCTATCATATGCCATTGGGAAAGAATAGAGACTACCCTATACCCTCATAAAGGATTGAGCATGCTAAAATCCAACATGTCCAGACTTTTTTTTACTCTGTCATGTGCCATCGGGAAAGAGTTGGGACACACCCATATACATTAAACGGTCCTGTTAAAATTGACAAGTTCAGCCACCATCTATCTTACATGTACCGTATTTTTCGGACTATAAGACGCACTGTTTTTCCCCAAAATTTGGAAGGAAAATGGTGGTATGTCTTAAAGTCCGAAAAGTACGGTAGGTGCGTCTTATGGTCCGATGCGTCTTAAAGTCTGAAAAATACGGTATGTTCTTTGGCTGGATCTGCCAATGTCCTTCAGATATCTTATATGTATTGCCAGCTTGAGAGCTGCTGCTTGTTAATGACTCTCCATTTTGTTACATGGCATGGTTCTACCTTCTATGATATCCATATGTCCCAATAGGGCATGAAAAAATGGGCTGTCAGGGTGCCAAGTTGACAGGTTAAACCTCACTATCATAAATCACATATTTTATTAAGGTATTGAAAAATATGTCATTGATGCGTGAGCTTGGAATCCCAACAATCACTACAATGAAGGTGCCCAAAGCGTTTTTTGGAGCTCAGTGCCCTTCAGCTTTTAAGCTTGGCGACCTTTGGCTCTCCAGCCAGTGTTACGTGCTGTCCCATTAGACGCAAAGTCAGAAGATGTGTAAAAGAAAACGTTCGCTGTAAAATACCTGGCATAGTTACCTTTTCATAGTGACCTAGTTGTTGCCATAGAAAGTAACTGCATAGGTTATAATATTTGACATTGTGGTCATAACTAAGAAGTTGCTTAGTTGATCATTTTTCCCTCGCACGATACATTGCCATGATTTTCAATATTACTTTATCTGTACAAAGATGAAATATTTTATGTTTTGTTTGGTTCAGAAATGTGTAGACGGTGACTAAGCTATATCAAAATGTCATTAGTCACATTATTGCCAAATGAGGAATGTGTCAATGGCAGAAGAGAAAAGCTACAGAACCAGACATTAGATTGTGTTGCTTATAGATTACTCAGTGCACACGTAGCTCTGCCTGGAAAAGAGCAGCAAGGGGGCCACAGCCCTCAGTGCACACGTAGCTCTGCCTGGAAAATATCAGCAAGAGGGCCACAGCGCACAGTGCACACGTAGCTCTGCCTGGAAAAGAGTAGCAAGGGGGCCACAGCGCTCAGTGCACACGTAGCTCTGCCTGGAAAAGAGCAGCAAGGGGGCCACAACACTCAGTGCACCCGTCGCTGTGTCTGGATAAAAAAATCGCCAAGGGGGCCATAGCACTCAGTGCACACATAGCTCTGCCTGTAAAAGAAAGCAGCAAGGGGCCATAGCACTCAGTGCACACATAGCTCTGCCTGGAAAAGAAAGCAGCAAGGGGGCCACAACACTCAGTGCACACATCGCTCTGTCTGGAAAAAAAATCACCAAGGGGGCCATAGTGCTCAGTGCACACGTAGATCTGTCTGGAAAAAAAAAGCAGCAAGGGGGCCATAGCGCTCAGTGCACACGTAGCTCTGCCTGGAAAAAAAATCACCAAGGGGGCCAAAGTGCTCAGTGCACACGTAGATCTGTCTGGAAAAGAGTAGCAAGAGGGCCATAGCGCTCAGTGCACACATAGCTCTGCCTGGAAAAGAAAGCAGCAAGGGGGCCACAACACTCAGTGCACACATAGCTCTGCCTGTAAAAGAAAGCAGCAAGGGGCCATAGCACTCAGTGCACACGTAGCTCTGCCTGGAAAAGAAAGCAGCAAGGGGGCCACAACACTCAGTGCACACATAGCTCTGTCTGGAAAAAAAAAGCAGCAAGAGGGCCATAGCGCTCAGAGCACACATAGCTCTGCCTGGAAAAGAAAGCAGCAAGGGGGCCACAACACTCAGTGCACACATAGCTCTGTCTGGGAAAAAAAAAGCAGCAAAGGGACCACAGCGCTCAGTGCACACATAGCTCTGCCTGGAAAAAAAGCAGCAAGAGGGCCATAGCGCTCAGTGCACACGTAGCTCTGCCTGGAAGAAAAGCAGCAAGAGGGCCATGGTAGCTCTATGGTGAATCCACAGTGAAATCTATGCACATGTCATGTGGATTGTCTGTGAATTTTGACCCCTGCTAAACTGAAAGTGGTGAAAATCTGTGACCATTTTGGAACAAAACTGAACATTCACAGCATGGGCGATTTTCCACGTGGAAAATATGTGCAACAAGTAGATGAGATTTATAATAATAAAAATAAAACAATAAAAAAAAAATCCATTTGCCTGCTAATGTATGATAAACGTAGCGAATTCCACTTGGACATTAAAAAGTTTTATTTTATTAGAAAAATCGTTTAAAATATGAGCACAATGGCAACATGTAGCTGCGGTGTCTACTCAGCTTACGCGTTTCGAATCATACTGATTCTTGTTCAGCTGTGATTTTTTATCTTGAAATGTATTTATTGCTCTGAATTGCTGACATTCCCATTCACATCTTTCCCGAGGATATATGTTCCCAGTCTAAAAATGATTTTTGTTACATAACAAAATCAGCAGACCAGTCATAAATCTGTGTTGTGCGTATCATGTTAAATAAAGCATTTTTTAATATGCAAAGAAATCTGAGGAGTTATAGATAAAAGCCCTTTGACACAGGCTGATGACTGAGCATGAACAGGGGTGTAACTAGAATTTCTAGGGCCCATTAGCAAAATTAGATACCCCCTCCCGCACACAAACACACACTTTGGGCAGGAAAGTGAAACAGCAGCACAGTGATCGCCAATGTCTTTCTGCTGCGTCTTTTGGATCCGTTCAAAGAATTGACCTGCCAATTCTTGATCCATTTGACGCAGCAGACGCCCTATTTAAAACTATTGGGTGCGTTCCTGCTGCAGCAAAAACGCAGCCAGACATGCAGCACACTTTGGGTGCATGTTGCATGCGCTTTACACAGCAGTTTTGAATATGCTTTTCGGATCCAAAAAACTTATTCAAAATGCCGTGTGAACATACCCTTATGGTTGTGGTAACCTCCATGGGCATGAACATTGATACGAATGTTTAATCATCTAATCATTAGCCAGTATTGTTGTGTATCAGTTTCGGGTCAAAATTAAATACGATCCGAATCTGAGTGCTTTGGTTTGGGTAGTCCCCAACAATTTTTGGCAGTACAGTATTTGCTAAAAATCAACTGTAACCCTAACCCTAAATTGGGCTTAGCATTAGGTTTGAATAGGTTAAATTACCCATACCCCAGCACTCTTGTGTCCTGTACTGCTGTTGCCCCAAAATCACATCTGGCCCAGCACTACATAAGGGTGTTGGACCAGAACCGCTGTCAGACAGAAGCAATGTCGGAGCGACATCGTCGCAGGACTGGAAATGCCAGAGAATGGGTTAGTTAAAGGGGTTGTCTCGCTACAAGGATTGCTGCTTTTTATGTTAAAGATCTTGCAAGAACAAGTCACTGCAATATATGTCCATTAACAGTGTCCTACCTATTCCTAGATATTCCCTCTTGTATGGGCTGCATCAGCTCCTCAGGTCGCCATAGCTACAGACCTGTTCAATCTCTCCTGATAGGCTGCCAGCGCTGGTTGCTACAGCTACAGACCTGGTGTTCTCAGCAGTTCCTCACTGCAGGCCAGTAAACAGCGAATTCAAAAATGAAACCGAGAACACAGGGCTGAGGTAAAATGAATCGATGTAGTGAGACAACCCATTTAAGGGGGTTGTCTCACTACATTGATTCGTCCTGTGTTCTTGGTTTCATTTTGATTTCAGGGGCGTGTTTACTGGCTTCCACTAGGCTGCAGTAGAAGCCAGGTCTGTACCTATAGCAACCAGTGCTGGCAGCCTATCAGGAGAGATCAAACAGGTCTGTAGCTATAGCAACCAGTGCTGGCAGCCTATCGGGAGAGATCAAACAGGTCTGTAGCTATAGCAATCTGAGGAGCTGATGCAGCCCATACAAGAGGGGATATCTAGGAATAGGTAGGAGACTGTTAATGGACACATATTGCAAAGTGACTTGTTTTTGCAAGATCTTTAACATAAAAAGCAGCAATCCTTGTAGTGAGACAACCCCTTTAAACCATTCAAACCCAATAAAAAAAATCCTAACCCCAATTTAGGGTCTGGATTAAAATTGGGTTAGGAACAGAGTAAAAACAAAAATTGGGATTCGGGTTGTGCAGAACCTGAATTTCTTCACAAGTTCGGTTGAACTGGTGCCGAACTGAACATGGACAGATCTGAGCAGTACTGTTGGACTGTGTAACCATTGTGCACACGTCACCCTGTGTAAACAGGGGATGCGCTGCCAACATACTGCAAACTGGTTTTTGCACAAACAGTCCCATTAATGACCGTTCCTTTCTCACGTAAAGTACATTGGCCTAGGGGAAGGCCTGCTAAACCAATGATGAACAACTTGTTATAATGTGTTTGGGCACTTGTTCCTAATGAGATTTGGCTCCTTTGCTCCAATTATATGAAATAGACTTTTAGATAATATATATATATTACATAATATTCCATTAATGACCGTTCCTTTCTCACGTAGAGCGCTTGACGTACTTGTGCTTGTTAAACGAATGCTAAACACGTTATAATGTATTTGGGCACTTGTTCCAAATATGTCCTTGACATCTCCAGCATCATTGGCGGCCCTCATTTCTGCTCAAAGTGAATCGACTTTCAGCACTTAACAGCACTGAGGACCACTGGTCCCTCATCCAGCGTAGATACTCCTGGGCCCATGTAAGACAGTGATGCCTGTGCCTGGTGCTGTGGTCAGGTCATGGAGCACGCAGACCACGCTGATGTAAACAGTTAGGAATGGTCTGACGTGACACATGGTCGCCTCTCATCTCCGTTAAACATGCCTGGAGTTGTGTGGCCTTCATCATCTGGTTCCGCGGGGCATTGTTTACAATGAAGTAGTCATCAGTGAGTGATGGAGCCAAAAGACGTCCACTTCTTTGCCTTTCTGTGACTCTTCCAGTCTCTCTGATATAACCTGCTGATGACACTCTAAGCTCAGTGGCCACTTCCGTCTGAGAGCATTCCGCTTGAAGCCTCGCAATGGTGAGGTCATGTTGATCAATTGAAAGGTGTTGTCTTGGTCTCATGATGTCAAAATGTGAACAGCAGGATGAGGAGGACTGTTTAAATCCCAATTCAAATTGTCACCTAAATTTATTGGGCGATTCAGGGATCAAACGCCAGTTGTGAATGTTGGCATTAAGCTCCTTTTTAGAGATCAGCAAGTTGTGCAAAAAGTACTGAAACATTACACAGTTGGACATGTGCATCTAAAGGTAAGAGATCGGCTCATTTAGTGCATTTATAAAAATTTTCAAGAAATGTTATGTTCAACCTGAAAATTATATCTTGAGATACATGGAATTACCAACTAATTTTAAACATATTTTAAGTAATATGCAATTTTACACAGATGGAAGCTGAGATTTTGTATTAGTACAGATTCATTTAGAACCCAATCCTGCAACCTGACATACCTCCTTGATACATTATTGAAGAATGAGACACAACTCACCAGGGTAAGACTCATACAATGTATGTCAGTAGGTTCAATTTAACAAAGGGGGAGGCTAATTTTTTTGGGTGTGTCATATGAAGGCTATGGGTTACACCTGAATTAATTTTAGATTGCTATTACACTTCCACTTATCCAGCTAAAGTATTTTAGATTTTGAATTGTGTGGAATGCTCTTCTAACAAAAGGATCAAAAAATTAAATCGTATTGTAGAGAAAAACCACCAGAACATATCAACCAATCTTATCACTTGTTAAATCACTTACCACTGCTAGTAAAATGAAACCAAGTTTCTAATTTCTGAGTTGTCAGACAACTTAGTGGCCATTTTTTTTTTTTTTTAAATGCACTAAGGGCGACATGTCCCAACACGCCTACGCCAGTTTTTTGTTCTATTTTGCGGCAAACCCACTTTTTACGCCATATTCTTGTTGCAAATGAACTGTCGTACACCAAAACTAGGCGCATTATACGCCGGGCATGACACTTTGTAATGCTCCTAAATATGGTGCACTGTGCGCCCCATATTGAGGCGCCTTACATATGTTATGCGCCCCCGTCGGGCAATGTGCCTCGATAGACGTATACCATATACTACCAATGATATGCTATGTGCCGAGTGTTGAGCAAAGCGCCCTTTTTTGATGCAATGCGCCCTTTTTTGATATGATGCCCCCTTTTTTGATACAATGCGCCCTTTTTTGATATGATGCCCCCTTTTTTGATACAATGCCCCCTTTTTTGATATGATGCCCCCTTTTTTGATGCGATGCCCCCTTTTTTGATTGCTTTGATGCAATGCCCCCTTTTTTGATGTGATGTGCCCCATTTTTGGATAAAGTTTTTATGCGATACTAGCCAATTTTTAGAAAGTATCGAACTTTCAGGCGCACTTTACACTGATTTAATGAGCCTAAAACTGGCATAGATACGCACTTTTCGGACATGTCGCCCTAAATGACACCATCTCTTAACTTTAGATGCACATGTCCAACTGTTCACACTGATGACGGCTTCATTGTATTCAGATGGTAAATGCCACACAACTCCAGGCACGTTTACGGGAGGTGAGAGGGTACCTAACCTGGCCATGCATAGAGCTCTCCTTGAAGTCTCCAGCATCGTTGGCGGCCATTATTTCTGTTCAGAGTCAATGGACTTTCATCACTGAACAGCACTGAGGACCACTGGTCCCTTCTTCAGGATATATGCTCCCTGACCCATGCAAGACAATGATGCTTGTACCTTGTGGTATGGTCAGATCATCTGGCACACAGACCACACTGATGTAAATAGTGACGTGACACTTGGTCACCTCTCACCTCTCTTAAACGTGCCTGGGGTTGTGCGGCATTCATTATCCGGTTCTGCAGGGCATTGTTAACAATGAAGCCATCATCAGTGCGTGATGGTGCCAAAGGTCATCCACTTCTTTTCCCTTCTGTGACTCTTCCAGTCTCTCTGTATCTCTGTTGCAATCTGTTGATGGCACTGTGATACTCTAAGCTCAGTGGCCACTTCCATCTGACATCATCCTGCTTGATGCCTCGCAATGGCGAGGTACTGTTGATCAATTGTAAGCTGTTGTCTTGGTCTCATGATGTCAAAATGTGAACAGCAGGCTGAGAAGGACTGTTAAATGTTGTCATAGGGTCTCTGTATTTTACTGCACTCTAGAGGATTTTTACTATAAATCTAAAGGTATAATTTTAACTGTGTCTTAAAGAAAACCCGTGATGTCTCCTGACATGTCTGTTTTAGTAAATTCCATCCTGGAGCATCTTCTCTTATAACTCTGTGTTGTTCTTCTGTTATTCCTCCTAGAAATATATTACTGAATTAGTCAGATGGATATTGCCAAATGGGGGGGTGTATCAGTGCAGCTAACATTGTCCAATCAGTCCTGACAGTGAGCACTGGGATACGCCCATCTAAAAACTGGAGTGGTAACACCCATTTGTCAGGTTCACTAATACATTTCTAAGAGGAATAACAGAGGAACAGCACAACACAGAGGTATAAGAGAAGAGGCTCCAGGATTGGTATTTCACAGGGAAGAGAAGTATTACTTAAAGAGACAGGAGATGTCACGGGTCCTCTTTAAACTGAAATCTACTTAATTACCCAACCCATCATATCATTGTGGTGTTACTGATTCATATTTAGGGCAAGAAAGGGCAGAGCAAGACATGATCTAGTTTTGCCTAACAAAGCATATGTACAAGTCACCTTAAAGGGGTTGTCTCATCTCAAAGTTTCATAGGATGCATGAATGAAATAATGCTGCTTGGCTCTGTAACTTCCTGGTGAAGCTGTCTGTAATTAGCAGATGAGCTCAGTGTATTCAGACGTCTCTGTTTTAGTCTAGATTAAATAAATTACCTTCTCTGAGGTCTGGAGAAGCTTCTGAGCTAAAGTAAACAGTAGAGTAATTAGTGTCTTTTGTCTGAAAGATCAGATAACACACAAGCTCTCACTGCCTGCCCAACTTGTGTGATGACGTCACTCCCTGCTATCAGATAGAACAACAGCAGGGGAGAACAAGCAAACAGATTGTTCACTAGAGAAACCAGAAAGCCCTTAGAAGGTGATAAAATCACTTGTAGCTCCTTAACAAAAAAAGATGAACAAAGCAATATATTTGGAAAACGTCTTCGTTCTGTGTTCCCTACATTTTGAAAGCTATTCTTTGTAGTGAGACAACCCCTTTAAGTCAGACCACATGAGCTCATAAGCCTTATGTTATCATCTCAACAAGGTCATTAGGATCATTGAGAATGTGATGAGGAGCATGGCAGCAGGAGCTTGAGCTAGACGTCTCAAGGATAAACCTTGATGCACCTTGTGGGTGAAAGCACTTATAAAAGTGATCACAAAGAAAAACAATTATAGCTAATAGAAAGACTAAAGTAAGTAGAAGCTGCAGCCCCTCTGCTTCATATTAAGAGGCACTCGTGCTTAAATATTTCTACTGCACATAAGAAATAAAAGGCTCTGTCATCACATGATGTCACAAAAAACTTTATGACCTCACAGACACAACATCATAAGAAGGCACATCATTTCATAACACATTACATGACATCACAGAACATTGCATGACCTCATAGAGCCACACATGACGCATCGAATCATAATGAATCCCATTATGGCTCAAGGCAGAAAGCGTCATAAACATCATATAACATCACAAAATATCACAAGACATTGTTAAAAAAAACAAAACTACAATCCTAAACGATACATGACATCATATGGCACATGACTTCACAACATAATACATGACATGATAAGGCTCATGACATCACAAAGCAACATATGACATCATAAGGCACATGACATCACAACAATACATAACATCATAAGGCACATGACATCACAAAAGAATACATGACACCATAAGGCACATGACATCATAAAGCAATACATGACATCATAAGGCACATGACACTACAAAGCAATACATGACATGATAGGGCACATGACATCACAATAATATTTTACATCACGAGGCACATGACATCACAAAAGAATTCATGACATCACAACAATACATGACATCATAAGGCATATGACATCACAAAAGATACATGACACCATAAGGCACATGACATCACTAAGCAATGCATGACATCATAAGGCACGTTACATCACGAAGCAGTCCATGACATCATGAGGCACATGACATCATGAAGCACTACATGACATAATAAGGCACATGACATCACAAAGCAATACATGACATAATAAGGCACATGACATCACAAAGCAATACATGACATCATAAGGCACATGACATCACAAAACAATACATGACATCATAAGGCACATGACAGCACAATATAACACATGACATCACAAAAAAATATGACATTGTAAGGCATATAAACATCACGAAGCAATACATGACATCAGAAGGCACATGACATCACAAAGCAACACATGACACCATAAGGCATATGACATCACAAAGAAATCCATGACAACATAAGGCACATAAGGCACACGACATCACAAAGCAATACATGACATAATAAGGCACATGACATCACGAACCAATACATGATATAAGGCAAATGACATCACAAAGCAATACATGATATCATAAGGCACATGACACCACAACACAATACATGACATCATAAGGCACATGACATGCCAAATCAATACATGACAACATCAGAGTACATGACATCACGACTTCACAATACATGACATCATAATACACATGTCATCACAAAGCAATAACTGACACCATAAGGCACATGACATCACAAAACATTACATGACATCATAAGGCACATGACATCACAAAACAATACATGACAACATAAGTACATGACATCTCAACGCAATACATGACATCATAAGGCACATGACATCACAACATAATACATGACATCATAAGGCACATGACATCAAAACATACTACATGACATCATAAGGCAGGTTTGGAAGAGCCATGGGGTTGTGTTCAGGTGTTGCTGTTGCAACAGAAAATAAATTCCGTCCATATCACGTGCTTGTAATAAAAATCCTTGTACTGTACTGGTTATTCATTTAGCTACCCTGAGCATGGAGTAATATATGCATGTAGATTAGGTCCAGAATTAGTGCTCATTTAAGTCATATTAGTGTTTATTAATCTTTTCATAAACTAACTCTGAAAGCAAAGCTTTGTTGGCTTCAAGTGGGGTAATTATGCCCTCAATCAATTACACTAATTTGCATCTAATTGTCTTCATTCAGCCCGCTGGGAGCATTTGCAACCCAGCATACCGCATCATAGCAATTCTTATTTTCTGATACTATTCACCTAATATTGATTAACATCTTAAGGGAAACTATTGCCAGTTTTTTTTAACTAATTAAAACAAGATACCAATACATTTTTTTTGTAGCCATTTTTATTTTCTGATTGTAAATTTAGATTTCTTAATTTTGTTTTCTGTATATGATTGTGGGGGCAGCATCTTACCAGAGCTACTTTTAACAGCATTTAGAGAGATGTTTTACAGCAGCTTCATGGACATAGGAGCCTGTGAACAGCAGCAGACCCATTGACTTCTATAGGAGAGTTTTCTAGACACATTCTGTGACCTGGAAAGAAATCAGTGTGCAGGGAGGAGTAGAGGTTAAGCTGTCTCCTATTGTGAATCGGGGATCCTGTGTTATCTATACGCATTGGTGTCACCTTTCAGTGTAATCCTGCCTGTGCTGATAATGAGGAGACTGCTAAAAAGTTCTCTCAGCACAGAAAGTGTCAGGCCATTATTAGGCCTTTTGGCCAAAGTGAAAACTGAAGGAGTTCAGGATTTATCAGCACCGGAGAGTGAGCTGCATGAGCTCTCAGGAGTCGCATGCAGCTGCGAAGATCGCTGATAGGGCCCGGGCCACCGCAGCGCCCGGACGCTGTCAGCAGTCCCTGGCTTGCATTTTTCCGGTCCCCTTTCGTAACTAGGGGACAGACGTAAGTCGGAACGACGTAAGTCGGGGACTGCCTGTATATTATATTAAACCTTGTCATTCATACTGTAATGAGTCTATACAATATATATAAAATTATCTTTTCAGTGATATTCTAATTTTTTTGAGATGCACTAGTATCTTCCCTATCTGAAAGCTATGTGAAGGGAAGAGAATTAACCAGTATGCTTTTGGAGGGCGCCTGGAGAAAACCCAAAACATACAAAATGAAAGCTTACAAACTGCATGAAAGGCTCCCCAAAGTAAAATTCAAATGGGTTTCATCATAATTCAGGGTTTTGCTTTGGCCTCCCCATACCACACACTTTCCATGACTGTTGCGACAAGTCCAAACGTATTGCTATCTAAGAGTTCCTCTGGAGGGGTGAGTCCTGTAACCGTTCTCGACACCTAGTAGCAAAAGGAACAGGAAAAATGAAGCCTGGGTCCCCTCTTTCCCATCACTCCATATGTCGGCATCTTTAGTATGGATAGCTTTTGGGTCAAAGCCAAATTTGACCTGAATCTGGGCAATTCGATTAAGGTCAGCTGGAAACAATTTATGGCGATATTCACCCAAAATTGACCATAACTGTAACCCAAACCCTTAATTGGGATTACAAATATGGGTTTTTACTGGGTGTGAGTCGGTAAAATCACTCAGTCATCACTTCTGATCCTGCAAAGCTATTGCTCTGATGTCAATTCCATCTTGTATCACTTCCTATCCAATGCCACTTTAAGGTTGTCTACATGACATGAATAGGTAGTCTACAAGGTAAGAATACCTATGTACCAATGGACCAGAAGCAACAGAGTAATTTCACACATTCAAATGATGATTGACTGAGTTAACTTATGTTAAGACGCCCACTGACGATAGCACTCCTGTTCCTAGCTTACCTAGGCTCCATCATACATCTATCATATATCCCATTTACAGTGTCGGACTGGGGTGCCTAGGGCCTACAGGTGGAGTTGACTCTAGGGGCCCACCAGTTGAGCTGTTACTGGAGTTTATTTTAGGGGCCTACCCTACAGCTACTGTAAGTGACTTTAGATTCCTCCTATGCTCTGCCTCTTGCTTTTTGCCTCTCTTTCTATGGATTTTTTTACCTCTTCTTATGATGTATATGCAGTAAAAAAACAACTCCTTGTCTTCTAAACTCAGTGGCCCAACGGGGGTTTCCCATACTCCCCTGAGGGCCAGTCCGAACCTGCCCATTTAAGTAAATGGAACAGTACTATGCACCGTTGCCTATACTTATGAGCCATGTGGTTATGTAAATAAGAATAGGGACTCTTTATGGTGCTGACTGTTGCTTTTCCGGAGGTCACCCATGGCCTATTCTATCGTCATCTCCCAAGTTAAATGGCTATACCATGGGTTAGTAGGTCAATCTATGCTATAATTATATCATTATGCTTTAACGCTTTTACAATTGTACATTTTTAACAACATTCATTGTTCATGAGCCAAGAATATCAAGACTTTTACCCCCGGCACCTTAATAGAGCCATGCAGGCACCAGTCATCCTTTTATTGACATGCCTCTTTCGAAATGTGTTCTTAAGGAAGTATGTAAGCATCTTCTCCTATAACTTAATTACAACTTACAGTACCTGCACATGACATGTCGATGAGCTGTAAGCATCTGGCAGATTCTAAAATTACATTAATGAAGGGATGTTTCCAATAGTAAGGGTAGGTAAGAGTTTTAAAGTGTATTTTTGCCCACATTTGAACATTCTTAGCAGTCTCTAGGTGCCATGTTCCCAATTACTACTTAAAGGGACTGTATCACCGGGATTTTTTTGAATACTTATTATTATTCTTCCTTATCTGCTTTTTATTTTTAGTTGTATATTTGTTTTATTCTTTTTTCAGCACATATTTAGGGGCAACTATATTGCCTGAGATGCTTGTAATCAAACCTGTGATGGCAATGAGGTAAAAGGCACAAATAGGTCCCAGTTTGGCTCAACACTGGTCTGACTAAACTTGAGAACGAATTTTGGTTTAGGACATCCGGGACCATAACAGTATAGTAGGACTAAGGTTTTTACACTGTTTTAGGGCTTAACATACCTCTCGGCATAGTTCCCAGGAGCTGTGATGCTCATAGTGCACCATCATTGTCGGTGCGATGTCCAACATAGTTTCCAGTTTAGTGTTAAAGGGGTTGTCTCACTACAAGGATTGCTGCTTTTTATGTTAAAGATCTTGCAGAAACAAGTCACTTTGCAATATGTGTCCATTAACAATGTCCTACCTATTCCTAGATATCCCCTCTTGTACGGACTGCATCAGCTCCTCAGGTTGCTATAGCTACAGACCTGTTTACTCTCTCCTGATAGGCTGCCAGCACTGGTCGCTATAGCTACAGACCTGGCTTCTACTGCAGCCTGGTAGAAGCCAGTAAACACACCCCTGAACACTTACCCCTGAGGTAAGATGAATCAATGTAGTGAGACAACCTCTTTAAGGTCAAATTTTTGGAGATTTTTGACAAAATTTAATTTGGGCTGACCCAGCGCCAATCGTTTAGATTTGGGTTGAAGTGCAACAATCATCGTAAGTTATGCATAATCCTTTGAATGATTGTTTACTAGCCAACAATTGGGCAATATAAAGACCCCTTTGGAGGGTGATCAACTTGCAACGTGTCAATCTGTTCTCCAAATTGGCTGCTATTGCCTTCTGTAAAAGGAGCTTAACTGTTTGAAAGTGATATCTACAGAACACAAAGGGCGATATGTATGAACAGGGCTGCGCTAGTATTCTGGTGTCCTTTCAGCCCAAAAACTGGAGCAGCCCTGTTCTCTAGAGTTATAATCAGACACACTCTAAAATTAGGCCCATTATCAGGGCCTGACATCGGGGAGGCGTTCTGGAGGCGTCGCACCACAACCGTATGATTCTACACATTTATGACGGGAGATACAGGGCATGCACACCTGTGTTTTGGCATAAATTGAGCCATAATTCTTCTGCATTTAGCTTAGTAAATTTTCACATTGTGTTATCACTAGTGAAGGGCCTAAGGGGACAATGCATGACCCAGTAGTTCAGAGAAAATCAAGGAGAGTCATGCATTGCCCCATTTAGGTCATGCACTAAGTATAATAAGTTGTATTAGTTTTGCTAGGAGTGCTTCTTTAAGAGGACGCGTGACCTTTCCTGACATGACTGTTTTTGCAAATTCTTGTGTTCCCTGTGAAATAATTCTGAAGCCTCTTCTCTTACAACTCTGTATTGTGCTGTTCTTCTGTTATAATGCCCGCATCCTCCACCATATGTAGCAGAGTGACCTTAGGTGGTTGCATGGTGCTGCCACTAGGGGGGCGTACAGAAAGCGGTGATCCTGTGAGTGAAAGACCCCCTGAGACCCTCTGATGACGGCTGGATGAGCGTGAGGTCTCACACCCCCTGGAAATGTATTACTAAATCAGCCAACTGGGTGTTACCATTCCAGTTTTCAAAGGGGTGTGTCCTGCACACACTGATTGGACAATGTCAGACTGTTCAGGGACAACCCCCTAACTGCTAACACCCAGCTGACATTGTTAATTAATTTTTAGGACACATAACAAGAGAACCACACAACGCAGAGATTTGAGGAAAGGTGCTGGGTTCTTACATCATAACATGATTTGCTAGAAATACTATGCTATATGGACCATGATATTATTACTATTACAGGGACAGGCAACTTTATTCGATGTCTGACAACCCTGTACCCTATCACTTCTATAGGAGAAGACCACATGTGGCTGGTGGTAACACCTACAGGCTAGACAAGTACTGCCATTTAAGGGTGTGTGTAAAGCTGCATTATAATTCCTATGGTCATTGTAATGCAGGACTGGGTGAGGATGATAAGAAATGTAGTTCAGCTGTAGATATGCTTCAAAAACGCACCCAAGCCTTGGGCTGATCTTTATAAAACTGACAGTGGAATCTAAAATTGCATGTTGCTACAAAGAGTGTCATCTGATGGCTCTATTTGTGTCCTAAGCTGTGATTATGTGACTTTGGAATTCACAGAGGAAAATAGTGTTAAATAAGCCACGTTATGTTCCTTTTATTAGCGGCAGGCACCATTTGCCCTTATGGCTTGGAACTTCATGATGTCATCTTCCTTTTAAAGCATAAGCAATGTGAAGCATGTGCTACGGGAAGCCATCCCATTGAATTGCTGGTAGCATCAGCCTCTGCTTACAAATAATACAACACACGTCCTGCGGTCAGAGACAATCACAGATCCTGGTTTGCATCTCTGTTATCACAGGATCCATGGCTTTTTATGACATCACCGAAAGTGAACAGAATCTGACACTCAGTACATGCTTTAACATGCTGGTCTGGAGCATCATAATACCTCCCAGGGTTTAAGAGCCAAAAGAGGTAGATGTAAACGTGGTGTAGATAGCATACTGCTGCGAACTTCTCAGTCTAGGCTTGGACTGACCCCCAGGAAAGCAGAGGAAACCCCTGGTGGGTCTTGAAATTAGTAGGCTTGTACTGCCCCACAGGAGAGCAGAGGAAACCCCTGGTGGGTCTTGAGAAAAGTAGGCATGGACTGGCCCACAGGAGAGCAGAGGAAACCCCCGGTGGGTCTTGAGAATAGTAGGCTTGGACTGGCGCACTGGAGAGCAGAGGAAACCTCTGGAGGGTCTTGAGAATAGTAGATTTGGACTAGCCCACCGGAGAGCAGAGGAAAACCCTGGTGGGTCTTGAGAATAGCAGGCTTGGACTCGCCCACAGGAGAGCAGGGGAAACCCCTGGTGGGTCTTGTGAATGGTAGGCTTGGACTGGCGCACTGGAGAGCAGAGGAAACCCCCGGTGGGTCTTGAGAATAGTAGGCTTGGACTGGCGCACTGGAGAGCAAAGGAAACCTCTGGAGGGTCTTGAGAATAGTAGATTTGGACTAGCCCACCGGAGAGCAGAGGAAAACCCTGGTGGGTCTTGAGAATAGCAGGCTTGGACTCGCCCACAGGAGAGCAGGGGAAACCCCTGGTGGGTCTTGTGAATGGTAGGCTTGGACTGGCGCACTGGAGAGCAGAGGAAACCCCTGGTGGGTCTTGAGAATAGTAGTCTTGGACTGGCACACAGGAGCGCAGAGGAAACCCCCGGTGGGTCTTGAGAATAGTAGGCTTGGACTGGCCCACAGGAGAGCAGAGGAAACCCCTGGTGGGTCTTGAGAATAGTAGGCTTGGACTCGCCCACAGGAGAGCAGAGGAAACCCCTGGTGGGTCCTGAGAATAGTAGACTTGGACTGGCACACAGGAGAGCAGAGGAAACCCCCGGTGGGTCTTGAGAATAGTAGGCTTGGACTGGCCCACAGGAGAGCAGAGGAAACCCCTGGTGGGTCTTGAGAATAGTAGGCTTGGACTCACCCACAGGAGAGCAGAGGAAACCCCTGGTGGGTCTTGAGAATAGTAGGCTTGGACTGGCCCACAGGAGTGCAGAGGAAACCCCTGGTGGGTCTTGAGAATAGTAGGCTTGGACTGGCCCACTGGAGAGCAGAGGAAACCTCTGGTGAGCACTTGAGAATAGTAGGTTTGGGGTTGCTTTTCATGAAGAACGGCTGAGAGAGAGAGGCAGGGTGCAAGAGTAATGTGCAGTCGTGCTCAGTAGCTAGAATGTGCCCCAAGAATCAACTTCAATGTTGGACCTCAAGAATCAACTTCATGGGACCCCAGTCTGACAGTGCTCATATCTCACAGACTCTTTATATCAGTGCCAGCCTAAATGTCATATAGCAATGACAGTAACAATGTCCCCAGCAAAGCTAGTACCAGGGGTGCACAGAATGCATCACTGAAGAGTGCTCCACTAGCCCTAATTGACTTGGACTCCCTGGAGCTTGCACGCACAATCCAACAATTGCTTCCTAAACTAATAGAAGGACAATATGCAACTACATTACCTAGTTTATTGACTAGGCAATATTGTTGATGCAGTGCTCTTTTGGGACACTATTGAGGTCTAAAAGGGGAATGCGTGGCCATCAGCTTCCTTTACCGCCAGCAACCACCTCTATCTTTGAAGAGGCCAGTCTTGTTTTAAAGCCCCTTGGTTAACCGTTGGCCTTGTACAGCCGGGGTGATGCCAGAAGCAAGACTGGGTCTCCCCACATTTCGAGGGAGGACTTGTGATAGACCACATCCTTGTGCACTCTCTTATGCACTTGGGTGCAGAGAGCATGTGTGCAGGCTATCAACAAATAAAATAAAATTGACAGGGCAGACTTTTGAGCTCTATAATTTCGTACAAACCAGAAGGTTAAGGGCATTAATACATGGCACTGCACATGGTATTAACCAATCTAAAGCAGGCTCTTTTCAGTGCCAACCATCATGTCTAATTGGTTGCCCTCAAACGAGCACGTTACAGTGCCCATGGGCGTAACTATTGCAGTAGCAGCCATACCAGTTGCCCAAAGCTTTAGGGGGCTACTGTGAGCCATTCTAGTTCAGTGCCGTACATGCCATCTAATAAAGATCAGGAAGTTGCTTTTAGGCTAACAGTGGGCCTGCGATTCCACCGGGCCCCTGAACTGCACAGGGTGCTCTTTGGGTGTGTCCATCCACAGGACCCTACCAACCAAAGTGCCACCATTCAGCCACAGTGACTAACTTGCTCCATGTACGTATCGTCATCTGCTGCCGAATGCAGGAACCTATAATTACTCTGGAGCTGCTCTGCACATCAGAGGATGTAATTAGCTGGAGGTAGCTTGCTAAGACTGGTACAGAAATGTTGTATTTACATACAATGGCGTAGCACAGGAAATCCCAAATTTAGGGCACTTGCCATAGTACGGAAATTGTATAAAGAGCATTTTCCTAGTGTTATGTAATCATTGGAAATGTTAAGCTTTGTGCACCACTGCCTGCAGCGCTAGTTATTAGTTGCCCACAGTAAGGTATATAGCAGAGCCATAGCTTTTTTGCTTTTCATCTCAGACAAAGGTTTAGCCCTGAATCTGAACAACTTGGCCTAGACACTGTGGCTTGTTGCCAACCACCCTGTACGTCAGCACTTGGGGCACATGGCCAGGTCACTCTTCAGGCCCCCAGGTATGCCCCTGGTATACAGATAGCCTGTTTGGCAGTAAGAAGTCCATGACAACCTTTCTAAGCATTGTACTGTGATAATACAGGTTTTAATCTATAACAAGTTGTGGAAAGCAGCCATAAAGGTTAATATGAGATTATACGTGAGACTAAGAAGAGTGTTTTTGATAATGTTATATTACAGGACGGCTATTTAAGCAGTTGTCTAAAAGAATTGTTCACAAACTCCGAACGAAACCCCAGATTCAGATGCTGACCTTGCTTTATGTGCAACCGACAATAATTTAACATGTACCAAATGCTGCAGTGAATAGGACACTAAGGGCGACATGTATGAACAGGGCTGCGCCAGAAGTTTGGCGTCTTTTCAGCCCAACATCTAGCGCAGCCCCGTTTGCTATATTTTTACATCGCCCGTATTCCAGTATCAGACGCATCACAGAGCACCTGCGGCACTTAGTAATGCGTCTGATTTTGGGGGGGGCATGCGGGAGGCGGGGCGCACTAGAACCCAACGAACCTACATATTTATAGCTTTAGTACGGCAAATCTAGGTGCATTACTGCTGGAACAGATAGACCACTTTAAAAGTGGTTTACCTGAGCCAGATGTGTCATCTTCGCGCTAGAATGCGCCTGATTTATGACCCACAGTAGAACAGGACACTATTCTTAGGGTATGTTCACACGGCGTAATTTCGGTACTCATTTCGCCACATATTTGCGCTCTAATACAGGCGAGATGGTGTCGAAATTACGGTAATCCATAGTTCTCATAGAGAACTATGGATTATGCCTCGTCTCCCCACTCCTACAATATGATAAGTGATAAGCGTGAGCCCCCGAGACACACGATGTACTGTACGCACCGCAGTACATCGTGTGAACATACCCTTATGTGCTTTAAAATTGGCATCTAAGCGCCATAAATCGTACATGTCGCCCTAAATCTCCACTTTCTACCTCTCCTCACATGAAGTCTACTCAGTTTCTGACCTTGGAAAATCTAAATTGTTCTGAAGAATTCTAGACAGGGAGTGCTGATTTTACAGCTCATTGATATAGACATATTGATTCAGAGAACCATTGTATGGAAGACTTTATGATTATGTATTTTTTTAAAGATCTGAAACACTTTCTCAGAAATAGAGGAGAGTTCAAGGGCATGTCCGAATTAAAATTTAAATCTAAAAATAGTATACAGCTGTTTAAAAAAAGAACTATATATATATATATATTATATATATATATAATTATATATATATATATATATATATAATTTATATAATATATACACACACATACATACATATACTCACCATAACACTCCGTTTCAGTACTGAAGCTGCTGGCTGTCTCCCGTAGTCTCTGTTTACTTCCTGTTCTTTGGTCGGTGCGTGACTGCTGCAGCCAATCAGAGGCTTCAATGCTCACATGTTTTTCATGTGACATCACCGCTCAGGAAGTGAACAGAGCACGTGTGTTTGTCATGGTTCACGCCGTGGTCCTGACCGCGGAAATGCACGTGTCCTTGTTGCGGCTCCTGTCCCCCTGCCAGCAAGTACTCACCTGTCCACACTCCTGCTCCGTACCTCGGTGCTGCCAGTTGTCCTGCACCCTCCCTATGGCGTGCATGCGGCAACACGCCGAGATTTGCAGAGACAGTACCCAATTACCTAGCCAATGAAATTTTACCACCTGGTTCTTAAGGAACTTCCTGCTTGGGCACTGGGTCAGTTTGTTGATGTTCTGACATTGATACTGACCCCCTGCTTCCTGCATTATGTGTACTGCTGTTATCTGCCGCTACACCTGTCTGCTAACTGTTGGGGACTCTGCTACTACCTATGGTTGCACCTACCTGTGACCCGTTACCTCTGCCTGTCCTACATCTGGCACTTCAGCTGTCACTACGAGTAGCCACGTCAGGAGTAGTGACCTGGGAGTTCCCCATGGCTAATTCCATCCTGCTTTGTGGTGGAGTCCAGTGAAGACCAGGGGACCCTTAGGCCCTGCTGCCTGGCGTTGTCTGTATCTCCATCCCTCACGGTGACCTAGAGGATCCACATATACCTGGACATCTGTTACAACGATGATGTCAAGGGAATGAAACGTGACCGCCGAAGCCTCTAATCAGCTACAGTGGTCATACACCAACCTCAGAAGAGAAAGTATATGGAGACAGGAAGACTCCACTGGATGTGTCCTACTTTATGTTTTAATTTTAACTTGGACAAAGTAAAAAAATCACCTAAATGCGTGTTTTGCACATTCATACAGAAACACACTACATATAAGGCACCTAAAGGGGACTTCTTTTGTTTTATCTACATTTGTGGATAATAAAAAGTGATAAAAAGTAAATTTTGGTTTGTGGAGAGCAGTAAAAGACAGTTCTACACAGGGCACATCCATCCTAAAGCAAGTCCAGAGCAGGTCTCCTAAGAGCCCATGTTGAAATCCTCTCATGAAATGATAGCCAATCAATAATTACAATGTTGTCATTGTTACAGGAAGGTCGAGGTAGTAGAGGAACATGTTAATGGAAAACAGCAGTGAAGCAAGAGAAGCAGTAGACTGCCATAGCCTTGAAACAACTATTATCTTAAGAGTGTTTCAAGTTGGAACCCACAATCTAAAACCAAAAGTAAATCATCCTCATTGACCTTAATAGAAAATACACCATGTAGACCACACAACACATATTTTCTCCATTGGTTTTTAAAGGGGTTGTCTCACTACAAGGATTGCTTCTTTTTATGTTAAAGATCTTGCAAAAACAAGTCACTCTGCACTATGTGTCAATTAACAGTGTCTATGCCTAGATATCCCCTCTTGTATGGGCTGCATCAGCTCCTCAGGTCGCTATACCTACACACCTGTTGTATATTTCCTGATAGGCTGCCAGCACTGGTTGCTATAGCTACAGACCTGGCTTCTACTGCAGCCTAGTAGAAGCCAGTAAACACGCCCTTGAATTCAAAATGAAACCAAGAAAACAGGACTGAGATAAGATGAATAAATGGAGTGAGACAACCCCTTTAACACTAAAAAAAATTTGGAACATGTTCATTCTTCACGAACGGGACTTGTTTTTCGACTGTAAATCCAGCAGAATCCGCCGGAAAAAAGACCTAAAATCCTCATAAAATAGTCGTCGAAAACCACATCGTCCGACGTGGTTTTCAACACTAGAATCCGAGTAGATTTTACTCATTGCGTGGACATACCCTTATAAAAACTCTTGCTAGTCTAGTCCAGTAACCATTGTGGAAGGTTTCCTAAAATGCAAGATTTGGGCCAAATTTGTGCATTAATAGCACCCTTTTTTATCGCCTTATCTATGCAATTATAATACCAGCAACCACCCCCCTCATACATTGAAGGCGTGTGAGTGGTTGTCTTATCAGTATTTTTGCATTTGTGCAATCCCCCCATGTATTATACTGTGGCTTTTCTGCATACTGTGTGAACAGGTATCAATTTAATGTGCAGTCTAATTGTTCCCCTAGTGGTGGGGTATGTGAGCTACTGCTCAGCAATCGGATGCACCTGTTTATCTTTCCCAAGTAGCATAGGGGCAAGTGTTGCCTCTTTACTGGGTTCAGTTTTCAGTCCAGCCTTTGAGCTGTGAGTATTGCCTTGTTTCTGTGTAATTTTATTCTAATCAGACGTATTTTTGAGGTTAAGGCTATGTTCACACAGCTTAAAATGGGACGTATTTCGGTCCGTAATTACGCGCCGTACTGCGCGAATTACGGCTGGAATACGTCCCAGTCATTACGGTAATCCAAAGTTCTCATAGAGAACTATGGATTACGTCTCCTCTCCCGCCCCGCGAAATCGCCGAGGGGGGAGATACGTGACATGTGAATTACCAGCGGTGTATACGCGCCGCTGTTAATGAAAGTCTATGGGCCGGCGAGGTGCCGGCCCCCCTCTCCCGCCCCCGTTCACACGGCATAATTGCGGGGCGTAATTACGCCCCTCAAATAAGCTGTGTGAACATAGCCTAATATTTCTTTATGTTACATTGTGCTCAAAACATTACTTCTACAGTACTTGTCACTATGGAGAAACCCAAAACTTTTGCCAAAATATTTGTGTGACTAATTTAAGCTCTTAATGTACTGTTACAAAACAATAGACAATAACAATATTGGAGGAAACACCTCGCTCTGCTGCAAATCATAGAGTGAGCAAAGGAAAAATCACAGCGTCTTGCAACGTGATGATTTTTTTTATAAAATAAATCACATAAAAAAGCAGTATTGCTCCATTCCTGTAGTTAAATACAAATATGGTCAAATTTGCTATTCATTTTTACATGATTTTTTTTTTTTTTTTAAAGTGACCCTATTCAAACAACCTGAACTTATAGAACAAGAAATGCCCTACCTAAGTGATATTTGATGCATTGATGAGTCCTGTTACCCTTACTAGGTAACGGCTGGGACATAAAAAAAAATGAAATTTACTACAGCATGATTGACGTGCACCATTCCCCCTATGAGGGAATTGTTCAGACCCTGAGTATGACACCTATAGTAAATCAGGTACCTCTGGGTTTTTATATGGAGGCAGAAGGAGGTGACTCTTATATGTCATATTTGAAGATTGGAAGTTCTCGCGGGCAAGGTCCTCTCTCCTTCCGTGTCAGTGTGTTACTCAGTGTTATTGTATGTGTCTTATACTATATTATGTACCTGAACCCCTTGGCTTCTACAGCACTCTGGAATTAATGGTGCTCTAAAATAAATAATAATATTCAGAGGCGTAAGTTCAAGTTCTTGAGCCCTGGTGCAAAAAGTGAAATGCCCCCCCTGCCCCTCATTACCAGGGCTGACATCAGTCATCTATTAACTGTTTCTGGGCCCCATACAGCCAAATCAAATGGGGCTCCCACCCATTACTAGTTCCAATTTTTTAAAATATCAGTGGGCCCCTTTTGATTAGGGCCCCTGACAGGAGTACTGCCCGTACTGCCCTATTGGCACCCCTTCCAGTTACCATGTGCCATTTCGAATACTGGTGTCTTCTTATGTTTCAAAGGGGGTTTTGGGCCCCTTCAGGATGCACGGTCCTGCAGCAGCTGCTACGGCAGTACCTCCTATAGCTATGCCCCTGTTATTATTACTGGAGATGGAACTTAAAACTGGATTACAAACGTATTCTCTGTATTCACTACTTTAGCAGAGAAAACACTACCTACAGCCATGACTGGGAAAAGGTATTCTGGTTCCACTAGGCAGAAAAGGCATATAGCAACCCTCTAATGGAAAATTCAGCCCACTCCATACCTCCTTGTGCCCCCTTTTTTGCCTGGGAAGAAGTGGCGCACTAGGCAGTCGTCTATCTTCACCTACCCATTGTCCCGGTCCTGCCTGCAGCAGCCACCATACAGTTGCATATGGGGTACCAAGGCCTCTGTAAGGCCCCATTCATATCATGCACAGGGCTGGATTTTGGATCTGTGATGTAGACTGATTGTGCTCTTTTACCCCCTTTGTTTCATTGCATGCCACATTATGGAGCAATGCTGTGTCACACTGAATATTGTGCCATACTGCATACTGTGCTGTAGATAATACGTGGAGTGCCCTTTGGTGCCATCAGGGCAGAACTTGCAATACTCCCATCAGAGCCCTGATCAAATTTTATTTTTTAAAAAAGGGGGGGGGGCACTGATATAGTGCAAGATAAGAACTGGTAGAGGGTAGGGGGTCCAGATGCTTCAGCTGTATGTTACCCTGAAATTACTTATGGTGCCTATAGGTCTTAATGGCTTTGCAGTGTGCATGAGTTACATTCTGGATGGTTTAGGAACACTGAACATGTCGAGAGTGGTATTCCTTATGCAAACACTAAATCGGAGCACCTGCTATGTCATGATGGTTTCTTCTTCTTGCCAGATCAACTTGATCAGCACTACTAATATAGAATGAAACATAAACTAAAGCTTTCAATGAGATACCTAATGGCTTATGGATCGATATTCCGATAGAAAACCTTGATCTATTAAGAACTTTCCTTTACCACATAGGAAATGGCAAAACAAAAACTAATTTACAGTTCACTCCTGCAAAGTCAATATAACTTTTCATTGTCTTTAACTATGATTTATATCAAGGCAAAAGCTTTAGAGGGTGCAGAGTTAGCAGTCCAACCAAAGCCAAGATGCCAGAAGTACCCAAAAGTCCCTATGTCCCATAAGAAGACACCAGTATCATAAATCACACATGGTATGGGGAGCCTATACAGGCAGTCCCCGACTTACACCTCTCTCCTAGTTACAAACGGAGACTTATGGGGCATGCTGGCACTTGTAGTTCCATGTTCCACAGCAGTTAGTAGCTGTGGAACGACAAGCTCCAGCATGCCACAACAGCACATGAGATGAAATCTTCTTAACAGAGACACAGACCTGAAAATAAATGTAAAAACACTTCACTACACTACCCGAAACTTAAAACAAACCCTTTGTGCTGGAGTTACTTTTAATAAATATACCTGTTCTGACTTACATACAAATTCAAATTAAGAACAAACCTACAGTCCCTATCCCGCTTGTAACTCAGGGACTGCCTGTAACAGATTTTGCATTTGAATCCAGAAGCTTAAAGCTACGCCTCTGATTTTTTACTAGCGGCTTTACTAGAATTCATAGGGCCACACAACAAATGAGATGGCCCCCCCCAGCACCTGAACTGGGAGAATAAGTAAAGGTATAGATAATAGCGCTACGTATCAGATAAGCCACACAGTGAAAAGATACCAACTTTAATCACTTTTGGAGGAAATAGTAAGCTTTCACATCTGAGTGGCCCCGCAACCTCGAGCTCCATGCTAACTTATACGGCTGCTATGGTTCCACCAATTATTTTTACCATATGCAAACGATTTACAACCATGAATATACCTATTTAAATACCATGAATATACCTATTTACGTCCTATGCTGGTTCACTAGCATTATAAATGAATACACTCTATAACATTATGGGCGACATGTCCGAAAATTGGTGTTGCCGTGGCAGATTTTAGGTGCATTTAATCAGTGTAAAGTGCACCTGAAAGTACGAGCCTTTCAAAAATCTGGCGTCTGGGATATCTTGCATAGTAAACTTAATGTGCCTAAAAAGGCGCATTGCGCAATCACAACACATTGCATTTCAGTGTTAGTGCATGTAATGCGCCTATCAAGGCGCATTGAGTAACGGAGGTGCATAATGTATTATTACTAGTGAATGTAATGTGCCTCAATAGACACATTAAGTTATGCAGGCGCACAGCGTATCATTGCTACTATATGTAATGCACCTTTTTAGGTGCATTACAATGTGTCGTGCCCGGCGTATAATGCGCCTAGTTTTGGTCTACGACAGTTCATTTACATTGACAATATGGCGTCAAGAGTATTTTGGGTGCAAAATAAACCAAAAAAATGGTACTTGTGTATTGGGACATGTCGCCCTATGTATTTACAGATCATTCTTATGGGACATCTTTACTGTCGTTTTTTTAAGCGGTTTTAGAAAACGAAAAAAACAGAAAAAACTGATTTTTTCTGTGTAGTGGAGACATAATCTTTTAGTCTCTAAACACCAAATAACAATTGTTCTATTTGCTTGGTTATCAGTGAGTCCTGTGTAAACTGTACCAAACCCTCTATTGTTATGAGGTTGTTGATCTTAAAGGAGATGTCTATTTTGGTCAATTTCTTATTGTCTCCTATTGATAAACTGACCACGAGGCTTTCCTCTGCTGGGACCCCCAGCGATCAGTTGTAATTTGTGAGCAGTGGTGCAGCTACAGAATATAACACAGAGCCAATTTTGCATATATGTGGATTTGAAATAACAACCTGATAATGCACAGGATTTGCCACCAAAATCAATTTAATCACAGCGGAGAAGTGAACCCTATTAAAACATACCTTTTATTAAGACAATTCTAAATCAAGAAATAATCTTCCCCTAGTACTAGTGCATCTCAAAAAATTAGAATATCACTGAAAGATAATTGATATCAAGAATTTAAGTCAAATAGAGAAACCCATATATTGTACAGACTCATTACAGTCTGAATGACAAGGTTTAATATAATACATTTGTGAGCCCTATAACAAATAAAAAGATCCTGGAGAACCCCTTTCATTTCAATGATATTCTAATTTTTTGAGATGCACTAGTATATCCTATATATTGGACCCTACCTAAGCGGGGCTATCGCTCTGAGAAGAGCGGCCCCGCACTGGAACCTCCTACCCAACCTTAGCAACAGAGGCTGTAGAGTTAGGGCTTGTCCCCACTGCACGGGTTTTCACCCAGTTTCTCAGACGGTTTTCAGTTTTGAAAACCGGGTGAAAACTTTTAAAACGGGCCTTTATGGAAAACCCACGCAGAGGTCCCCACTGCCCGGCGGTTTTCCAGTCTGCCAGCGGTCCGAAAAACATAGAACATGTTCATTCTTCCGACCGGTTTTCGGACAGAAGATGAATATGTCTATGTGAAGGAGGAAGGGGGGGGGCTTTTCTCCGCCTATCGGCCCGAAAACAGTGCAAATACCGGTCGGATAAACCAACCGGTATTTGTACTGTGCCATGTAAATGGCCCCTAAGCAGTCGCTACCATGCCCTGGAGCCTGATGGGGCACAACTGCCCCTCTGCCCCATAAGAAAACAACAGTATTATAAATGGCACATAGTAGGTGGGGGTCCTTTTATTAGTTTTGCATTGTGGCCCCAAAGCTTCGAGTTACACCTCTGTTTGTGAGTGAAACCCGCAGCAATTGTTCAGTTTCCCTGCAGCGCCCCCACAGAACAAATGAAGAATTACACAGTATGCATTGAAATCAGTGGTCAAGTCCGGTCTTCCACAGAAGCTCTGTAGCTGTTCACTGCTATAGCTGATAGATAAAGGTGCTGAAGGGAGACTTACCTCTAGAAAAGTTTTTGTAAAATAAGGTTTTTTAGGCCAGGCAGTCTCTTTAAGGTTTGCATGAAGTGATTGCCGCTGTATTGTGTTGTATTATTGAGTTATTATCAGACTGTGGCCCCATTTTACAGTTTCCTACATAACGGGTTCGGTCACGACTAAGAGCCCATGGCTTTGGCTTGAAACGCGTAGACGACCTGTATATATGCTGGTACGAGTGCTGGAGAACATTTTACTTTTGGATTAACGTCTACATCACAGGGTGGACACACATGTAAAGTATTTGTTACAGGTTTTATATGGTTATATTTTGCCAGATTAAATACCTTGCTTTATATTTTTTACAGGTTTTATATGGTCATATTTTGCCAGATAAAATACCTTGCTTTATATTTTTTACAGGTTTTATATGGTCATATTTTGTCAGATTAAATACCTTGCTTTATTTTTGTGCCCATAATAAGTGTACAGCTTGTCGTCTGTCTGAAAACTGCATTCATGCAGTAAACATTGCCTTCAATATCTTGCAATATGCTTAAATATATGCCTCTTTTCCGGGGTTCCTCTCTGTATACCCCTTCTACATTATCTTCGACAATATGCAACAATATGCAACACAGAGGCACTATAGATAGTGTATAAACTCTTTATATAATGCAAAATCTTTACATCCAAAATTGCTGTAGTGCAAAATATGGTATAAAACTATAGAGTACTTAGCGTATAAAGTCTATTCTTTTGATGTAATCCACTCCTCGGTGGGCCCCCAGCATGCTTGAGAAAGGAATAATATCATTCCGAAACGTTGCGGGTTAATGTGAAGCAGCTCTGTTGTGAGTCCATACAGCCGTACCTGGGGGCGCACCGAGGAGTGGATTACATCAAAAGAATAGACTTTATACGCTAAGTAATCTATAGTTTTATACCATATTTTGCACTACAGCAATTTTGGATGTAAAGATTTTGCATTATATAAAGTGTTTATACACTATCTATCTATAGTGCCTCTGTGTTGCATACTGTTGCATATTGTCGATGAAAACTGCATTCAAAATTCTGAAATCCTCATAGAATCTTTCACATCATTGGCTATTACTAACTGTATAATGGTCTTTGCTGTCAATTCAACATGTATCCTTCTGGATAGGCTCATTACAGGGGTTGTCTAGTAGAAAAAAAAATTCTAAACAATACGTTACCTAAATTTTATGTTGGTTCCCTGCAGTTTTGCATGAGCTGTTTGGTGACAGTAAGCTCAATAATTCTGTGTCTCTATACACAGGAAACAGCCCTGGGCCAAGCCCAGGAGATCAGGTGACCAAAGCGTTTTGGCTTTATTCAGAGTAGTTTTTGGAGCCACACCCCTTTAGTCCTGGTTCCCAAGCATGGGCGTAACTATAGCCATAGCAGACATGGCGGCTGCTATGGGGCCCAGAGGTTGAGGGGGCCCCACTCAGGTACAAGAACATTGTTCCTTTCTGTAGGGAACAAGTAGTTGGTGGCTTTCTGCTCCCTAGCACAACCATTTGTGTTCCCTGATATATGACAGTATTATAGATACCTTTAATTATTACTATTTATGCTGTTTTTATGGTTTATTATCATTGATGGTGGGGCCCCATCTCAGTTTGCTATGGGGCCCCACAAATCCTGGTTACACCCCTGTTCCCAAGGCTTTCAACCTAAGAGAGAAAACAGGGGGCAAGCACCGATACTGAGTTTGGGAGGGAGTAGGATAGACAGAGCGCAGCAAAAAATCCTGGGGCTTGTGGATTTATTATTATTATTATTATTATTATTATTGTTAGTAAATTCAAGGGGGTTACGTACATAAGTCAAACAAGTACAATGGTGACAATAGATGACTAACAACTGGTACAGAGGGAGAGAGGACCCTGCCCCTGAGGGCTTACAATCTACAAGGTCAGAGGGAAATGTTGCTGCTTAGCAGGAGGCCAGGAGGACGACATGCAGTCCAGGAAAAGCACAATTTTGCATTGTAAACATCAGAGAGTGATGAATGAAGACTCAGGCAAGTCATGTGAAAAAACCTAGTTCAGTTTTTCAGGGAGCCTTGGAGGAAGCGCCAGGCTCATGAATACAATGGCTGATAACCAATATTTTTATATGCCATTCAATATAATAGCTAATTGGGCCTGACTTGGTAATATGCCACCCTTGGATAGGGTCACATGTTTTTTTATGGGAGATCCTTTTCAAAGATCTGGCTATTCAATTATTTGTTCTAACAGACTTTAGTTTATCTACTCATGTTGATACAACTTCTTACAATTCTCTTTCCTGTATATACTTTGGCAGGCATATGTTTGGATTTATCTTCTGTCAATAGAAAACTGTTGAACATTAAAACATAGCATCTCAGATAATATAAGCTGACAGTGTAAAAGATATGTTATTCTGAATGGTAACTGAATTAGGCTATGTTCACTGTGTTCCGTCTCATTTGATGTATTGCAGCAAAGTTTTTGACAATGGACCCGATTGTGAGTCAATGGGTTCAGTTGGGTGTATTGGAATCCATTGTACTATGGATCTAGCTCTATACTGAACACACCCCAAAAATAATGCCCTGCCACTAATTCCCCAAGTTATAAGTGGGGTAAAGAGCTTATAAGTGAATGGAGCTGAGCTGCTACAGAATGTACAGATGTGTTACTCTGCTTGGGCAAGAAATAAAGAGATCATGGTCATTCTTAGATCATTATGGTCCTTTCATTTTGCTTGTGGGGGCTTTCAGGTTTAACCTCCACCACTATGACCCCTCTGTTCTGCTGATTTTGGAGGTCTGGGGGTTTGACCTTCACCACGATGGCCCTTTCTTTCTGCTGAGGGTTTGAGGGTTGGATCTTCACCACGGTGGTCCTTTCATTCTGCTGATTGTGAGGGTTTGAGAGTTGGACCTCCACCACGATGGCCCTTTCATTCTGCGGATTGTGAGGGCCTCAGGGTTAGACCTCCACCACTATGGCCCTTTCATTCTGCTGATTGTGAGGGCCTCAGGGTTAGACCTCCACCACTATGGCCCTTTCATTCTGCTAATTGTGAGTGCCTCAGGGTTAGACCTCCACCACTATGGCCCTTTCATTCTGCTGATTGTGAGGGCCTCAGGATTGGACCTTCACCACTATGGCATTTTCTTTCTGCGGATTGTGAGGGTCTGAGGATTGGACCTTCAACACTATGGCATTTTCTTTCTGCGGATTGTGAGGGCCTGAGGGTTGGACCTTCACCACTATGGCCCTTTCATTCTGCTGGTTGTGAGAAATTCAGGGTTAAACCTCCACCACTAAGGCCTTTTCGTTGTGCTGATTGTGAGAGTCTGAGGTTTGGACCTTCACTAACTATGGCCCTTTCATTTTACTGTTTGTGGGGACCTGGGAGTTGGACCTTCACCCCTATGACCCTTTCATTCTGCAGATTGTGAGGGCCTCAGGGTTGGACTTCCATCACTATGGCCCTTTCATTCCGCGGGTCGTGCGGACCTCAGGGTTGGACCGCCCCCACTAAGGCGGTGCTGATTGTGCGGGTCTGAGGGTTGGCCCTTCACCACTATGGCCCTTTTCTTGAGCTGACTGTGTGGACCTGGCAGTTGGACCTCCAAAACGATAGCCCTTCGTTCTGCGGATTGTAATGGCCTCAGGTTCAGACCTCCACCACTATGGCCCTTTCATTGTGCTGATTGTGAGGGTCTGAGAAGTGGGGTCGTTGGAGTTAGACCTTGGTATCATGGCATTAATTCAATCCCTAATTGAAAAAAGTGAGCTCCTGCAAGAGGGAGCTTTCAGCACGCTCAGTACATTGGCACATGGATCATATGGACACATCTTTATCAACTTCCCTTACTTAGGCTCTATGGGAGCAATTATGTGATATTGACCGTGAGGGCTAATTAAAATAAAACTCATGCTCTCTTGATGCCCTCTGAAAGGTACTAAGAAGGGCAGAAGCTTCTAGCATAGGTAGTTGAACCTCCTGACTTGTTTCAATATTAGGGCATCAGCCAGGGGTGTTTGTAGAGGGAGATGACTAGTACATGTCAATATAGACGTCTATGGATTCCTATGGATATGTCACAAAATATTTGGACATACTTCTGTGTAAACAATCCCCTTCCACATGTCACGTAATCAGATGAGTGTTTGGAGACCATGTTATCCACCACACTCAATATACAAAGTTAGCTAATGACTTTACAAGAAGGAATTATTTGATAGGCTTCTATAACTTTGCTCATGTTTATACATGGACAAACAGTCTGACGAAGAGGTCAATAAAGTCAGCTGCTAGAAACGACACGCCACTGGTGGTAGAATTTTGTAAGATAGCTCTTGGGCCCCAGTACAATAACAATTTCTGCACCTTACTGGTGATGACACCATGCTATATACCACATGCGACTCATTTTTTTATTGTTATAGTGACATAGATCTATAGTCTTACATGATTGTACACTTAGCTTGTCCTCCTCATTGCCAAAAATGGGTTGCTAATATCATATTGTAGGTCTGGATCTACTGGGAGAAGGAGCCTGATTAAATGGTAAAATCTGCATTCCTCCTTTTGCAGCTCTTGATGACTTGCGTCATTTCTGTTATGTGATCTGTGAAATTGTGTTCATGTTTCCTTCTTAACGCCAGAATTTTCTCCTTATATAGAAAATGAAAAAAGGAGAGGGCGCTGTATGTGAAATTACGTCAGGAAATTCAATAAAAATAAAACATATAAGGTGCTCACCTGATGGCGTTGTGCTTATATTGTAGAGGCACAACGCTCATAAAAACCTTTTTTTGGCTTAATTAAGCCCAAAGACAGCAGCCACGTAGTCCAGGACCCCTGGTATTGGAAGACCTCGAGGAACGATTATGAACCATTGTTTTATGGTTCCTATTTTTGTCCTATTTTTGTTTCATGGTTCAGAATTTTCTCCTTGTATTACTATCCCAACTGCTTTATTACCAAGTATCATTCGCATGATTTTATTAATTAAAACTAGTGTTACAATTAACTCCAAAAATGGAAAGACTACAAATATAAAAATGACTGAATGGTGTTAGCAACAGAAGGATGGAAGACAGAGAAGGGAGCAACAGCAATGGAGTCCCTTGTAGTTTCAAACCATCGTACCCCACTATCTTAAGACAGGAGATCTTGACTAACATTGGTCTTCTCTACCGGAGCAACAGCAATGGAGTCCCTTGTAGTTTCAAACCATCGTACCCCACTATCTTAGGACAGGAGATCTTGACTAATATTGGTCTTCTCTACCGGAGCAATAGCAATGGAGTCCTTTGTAGTTTCAAACCATCATACCCCACTATCTTAAGACAGGAGATCTTGACTAATATTGGTCTTCTCTACCGGAGCAACAGCAATGGAGTCCTTTGTAGTTTCAAACATCATACTCCACTATCTTAGTATAGGAGATCTTGACTAATATTGGTCTTCTCTACCGGAGCAACAGCAATGGAGTCCCTTGTAGTTTCAAACCATCGTACCCCACTATCTTAGGACAGGAGATCTTGACTAATATTGGTCTTCTCTACCGGAGCAATAGCAATGGAGTCCTTTGTAGTTTCAAACCATCATACCCCACTATCTTAAGACAGGAGATCTTGACTAATATTGGTCTTCTCTACCGGAGCAACAGCAATGGAGTCCTTTGTAGTTTCAAACATCATACTCCACTATCTTAGGACAGGAGATCTTGACTAATATTGGTCTTCTCTACCGGAGCAACAGCAATGGAGTCCCTTGTAGTTTCAAACCATCGTACCCCACTATCTTAGGACAGGAGATCTTGACTAATATTGGTCTTCTCTACCGGAGCAACAGCAATGGAGTCCCTTGTATTTTCAAACCTTCGTACCCCACTATGTTAGGACTGGAGATCTTGAGTAATATTGGTCTTCTCTACCGGAGCAACAGCAATGAAGTCCCTTGTAGTTTCAAACCATCGTACCCCACTATCTTAGGACAGGAGATCTTGACTAATATTGGTCTTCTCTACCGTAGCAACAGCAATGGAGTCCCTTGTAGTTTCAAACCATCGTACCCCACTATCTTAGGACAGGAGATCTTGACTAATATTGGTCTTCTCTATCGGAGCAACAGCAATGGAGTCCCTTGTAGTTTCAAACCATCATACCCCACTATCTTAGGACAGGAGATCTTGACTAATATTGGTCTTCTCTACCCTTTTCCCAACTCTGGAAGATTGATGTACCCCCGTGGCTGTATTCCACTTTCCTATTTGCTAATGTTGATGTTGGTGTAGCTATAGGAGCCATGTTCAGAGACTACAGCCATTGTAAAATGCTCAGGTGAGATTTTCAAATACAGCCAGTCCCGACTTACACCGTTCCGACTTGCATCTGTCCCCTAGTTACAAATGGACACTTATGGGGCATGCTGGCACTTGTAGTTTCATGTTCCACAGCAGATAATAGCTGTGGAACTATAAGTTCCAGCATACCATAGCAGCACGTGAAAATTAGGTGAAATCTTCTTAACAGGGGCACAGACAGCAAAACAAATGTGAAAACCCTTCCGTGTACTACCCAAGACTTAAATAATTTGTGCTGGAGTTACACTTGATAAATGTTCCTGTTCTGACTTACATACAAATTCAACTTAAAGAGAACCTGTCACATAGGTTATGCCCCCCTTGCTGAGGGCAGTACAAGCTAGTGTCAGACCTGCTGTTCCCAGCACTGTGCCCCTTATTCTGTAAGATGCTGTAGTTTTAAATTAAGTTCACACGGCTTATTCAGGGACGTATCTCGGTCCGTAATTACGCGCCGGAGTGCGCAAATTACGGGCTGAAGACGGCCCATTCATTACGGTAATCCACAGTTCTCATAGAGAACTATGGATTACGTCTCCTCTACCTGCTCGGCGAATCCGCCGGGCGGGGAGATAAGTGACGTGAATTACCAGCGGCGTATACGCGCCGCTGGTAATGCAAGTCAATGTGCCGGCGAAGTGCCGACCCCCCGCTTAATTACGTCCCACAGTTAAGCCGTGTGAACATAGCCTTAGAGTATTCAATGCTCAAATCTGCAGTTTTCAGCCAGAAGAGTCATTCGAAGAGTCAGTTTTTTTTTGCAAACCCCGCCCATCTGAGGCTAGCCCCACCCACCTCAACTGATAAACCTATTACTTTGTATAGGCAGAAACATATGAATAACTGTCAGTGGGCGGGGCTAGCCTTTGGTGGGCGGGGCTAACACAAGCTCATGAATAAGATTTGAGCATTAAATGCTCTAAAACTCCAGCATCTTACAGAATAAGGGACACAGCGCTAGAAACAGCATGTCTGACACTAGCTTGTGCTGCCCTCAGCAAGGGGGCACAACCTATGTGACAGGTTCCCTTTAAGAACAAACCTACAGTCCCTATCCTGTTCGTAACCCGTGGACTGCCTGTACCTTATTTGGATTTTTAAGCTAGTATAGAGGGTATATACACCATTTATGGCCAATAATTAGCCATATCCCCGTATGTCTACATAGCGCAATTCCATTTTTTCAAGAGACTTTAATGCCTGACAAATTTATGAATTACATGGATGGCTCATTGTTATCTGCAGGGTAACTGAAGACTTTAATGGTTTCCCCATATATTACAGCTGATCGCAGGGGATCCCAGTAATGTGACACACTGAGATCAGCTTATATATTGAGCACCCTTTTAACAAAAGGTTGGTGCACAACCACTTTAAAGGGGTTTTCTCGCTACAATGATTGGGTTTTAATTAAAAGATCCTTAAAAAACAAGCAACTTTGCAAAATATGTTCATTACAAATGTCCTACTGATTTTGAGTAAGCCCTGTTAGTAGGAGTACATCAGCTTCTCAAATCTCTATAGCAGCAGACCTGTTGATCCTTATCTCACTGGCTGTCAGGTCTGTATGACTCATCAACCTCTGAATACAGGTCTGAGCAGAGAGCCCCTCCTGCACAGAATGCTTCTGTAGTGGAGAGAGGGGCAGGTCTCTGGCTTCTGTGTCTGTGCTGCCTGGATTAACCCTGTGTGTGCCTGCTTCATCCTGCTCTCTACACAGATAGATGTGACAGCAGTGACCCTGTGTGTTACTATAATCATGATGTGTCTGTGGAGCTGTAACTATACTAATACTATACAGATCAGGGGGCATGTGAAGGGTTCATGCTCTGGTGTACTAGTGACACATCCTGAGTATAGTAACACTTCACAGCTGCCCTGTGTCTGTTCTGACAGGGTCTGTTTGTTGCTGGAGATGTGCAGATTTGTATGCTAAGCAGGGGGTATAGGAACACTTGCTCCACACTCATAGATCAGCCCTCTCCTGTCTCCTGACTGTGGAGACGAGCAGCAAGAGCTGCAGCAGACCTAGGCAGGCACACACAGGGTTAACGCTCGCAGCAACCCCCCGCCTCCCCCACCCCCCCACCCCTGTATAGAAGTTACAGAGGAGAGCTTTCTGTGTGCTGAGGGGAGGGGGGAAGAGGGAGGAGAGGAGGCAGACAAGAAGCCCGCCCCTCAAATCAACTGCCAGGCTCACTGACTTAGGCTGAGAGCTTGTAATGAGACAACTCCTTTAAGTTTTTATTTATTGGGCCAAGTAGAAACAATCTAGAAGAACAATGTTGGGTCTGCAAATCCAAAAGGTTTAGACAGAGAGTTAACATATAGTGTAGGTTCCCACCTATATTGAGGTTGCCTTGTTGATTGGCAGGTGGGTTTACATAGTTTTAATCAAAAATGTACACTAAGAACCTCAAAGTTTTCAAGTATTCAAAGTAGCAAGTAGTAGTAGTTTCCAAAAAATTCCTATGTTCTTTCTGATTGTTTTAGGCTATGTTCCCACGGCTTAAAATGGGACGTATTTCAGACCGTAATTACGCGCCATAGTGAGCGAATTACGGCTGGAATACGTCCCAGTCATTACGGTAATCCACAGTTCTCATAGAGAACTATGGATTACGTCTCCTCTCCCTGCTCGGCGAATCCGCCGCGCGGGGAGATAAGTGACATGTGAATTACTAGCAGCGTATATGCGCCGCTGTTAATGAAAGTCTATGGGCCGGCAAGGTGCCGGCCCCCCCGCCCCCACTCCCGCCCCGCCCCCGTCCACACGGCGTAATTGCCCCGTCAATAAGCCGTGTGAACATAGCCTTATAGTGCTAGCAGTGTGCTGCTGATATTGGGCCAAGTAGAAACAATGTCACATAAAAATGGAGATATGTTAAGGGTAATTCTGCATTTGAGGTGTTTCATAGGATTTTGCACTGCTACCAGCATTGATTTATTTCTTAAAGGAACCAGCTCCTGTAAATTATAATGAGTTATGTTTGAAATGGCTTTGTTGAGACAGGAGGTTTGCTCTTTGTATCGATTCACACTACATAGATGTATGAGCGACTACTTAAGCAATCAAGTTCATTACAAATTCATTTGCTATTTAAGTTTTTTTTATGGAGCTTTGCTTCTCAAATATGTCTTAAAGGGGTTGTTTCACTACATTGATTTATCCTGTTTTCTTGGTTTCATTTTGAATTCAGGGGCATGTTTACTGGCTTCTACTAGGCTGCAGTAAAGCCAGGTCTGTAGCTATAGCAACCAGTGCTGGCAGACTATCAGGAGAGGTCAAACAGATCTGTAGCTATAGCGACCAGCGCTGGCAGCATATCATGAGAGGTTGAACAGGTCTGTAGCTATAGCGACCAGTGCTGGCAGCCTATCATGAGAGATTAAACAGGTCTGTAGCGATAGTGACCTGAGGAGCTGGTGCAGCCCATACAAGAGGGGAGATCTAGGAATAGGTAGGACACTGTTAATGGACATATATTGCAAAGTGACTTGTTTTTGCAAGATCTTTAACATAAAAAGCAGCAATCCTTGTAGTGAGACAACCCCATTAAGATAACTTGAGGGAGTTTTCCAGACAATGTTACCATTAAAAGATGATTTTATGTTTACATTAATGAATGAAAGTGCATTGCAAGGAAATTGCAAAATTATTTAGTGTTGTATACTGTGATTATAAAAGCCTAATAATAATAATAATAATAATAATAATAATAAAAAAAAGACATATGTCCATCAAGTTCATCCAATGCCAAGGAGATGTGGATAAAGGGAAGGAGTATGGGTAAATTTAGAATTATGTTTCCCCTTATTGATCCAGAGGACAGTAGGAAATTTATGAGGCATAAACCAATCTATCCTAAAAAGCAAAAATGTCCTTCCTGATCCCAAGTGGCAATCAGACTGGATCAACAGGAATTTTTTTACATCTCTAGAAGGCCAGGTTCACAAGGGTGAAATTGGGGCGCATTTCGGTGCGTATTTCGCGGCGTACTGCGCTCAAATATGTGCGAAATGCGCCCCAGTCATTACGGTAATCCACAGTTCTCATGGAGAACTATGGATTACGCCTCGTCCCGCCACGAGTACAATCCGATGCGCGGGGAGATAAGTGACATGTCAATTATTCATGGCGCTTACGCACCGTGAGTAATGACAGTCTATGGGGCCGGCAGGCTCCCTCCCCGCCCTGCGGGAGTACGCTCCGATTGGCGCGAGCTCCCGAAGTCCCGGCGTCAGTGAGGGGCGTACTGTACGCCCTGCAATTAGCCGTGTGAACTTCGCCTAAGAGTTCATGCCATATTGTTCTCAGTTAACTTTTACTGAACCCTTCACCTGGTCGAAGCAGTTACTGTATTCCACAGCTCTTCTGAACATCTTCCATGGATTCTGTAGCTTGTTGCCATCTGCAAAAACAGAAACAGTGCTGTTAATAATCCCATCTTCTATATTAACTAATAAGTACTAAAAGCAGACACAGCACTGAACCTTTGTGTACACCACTTTTAACCATGAAACCATTCAGAGTAAGAATAATGTACCACTATTTTCTAGGAATGATCCTTGACACAGTTTTCAGTCTTCTTGGACATCCAATTTTAGTCATCGGCAATTTCCTATCTACTGTAGTTATTCAGTAAGAAGAGACGCGACCTCCATTACAGTGATTGGTGGGGGTCTCAGCAGTAGAGCCCCCAGTGATCAGATATTTATCACCTATCCTGTGAACAGGTGATAAATGTCCATTTTGGGGAAAAAAACATTTATATTTATAGTATTTCAGAGACCGGTTTCTTCCTGTCTTTTTGCACAAAGCTGTTTGCATATCACAGACTTTGATATTTAATTCATAAATGTTTCCTGTTTGTTGTACTTCAAGAACAAATCTAATTATAGTCAATTGTATAATGAGAAGTCTAGTGATGAATATGAGGATACCAACGCATTTTACAGGTGTAATTGTTGCCATCTAGTGGAAAATACGTAGATGAAAGGAATTCAAATGAGACAAAGTTGCATTCCTCTATCGGAGGGAATGTGTCATCAAAAATGTCTTTTGGTTTAACTCATGTTTTTATGTTAAACACATTTTTTAAGAATTTTTGTTTATATATTTTTTTAATTTTCCATATCACTTTCAATATTTTTTAATAATTCTTAAGTCCTACAGTTTTAACTTTGGCCACTAAGCCTAATAACAGTCTGACACTTCCTGTTCTGTAGAGAAAGATACTCAGTTGTCTGCTCAATATCAGAACAATATCAAACTGAAAGGAGACACCAGTGTGAATAGATAACACAGGATCCACCAGTCACAATAGGAGATGTCACAGCTCCCCCTCTCACCTCCCTGCACAGTGATTTCTTCCCAGGTCACAGAGCATGACTAGAAAACTCTCCTATACAAGTCAATGGGACAGAGTCAGTCTTAAGTCTCCTATGGGCATGAAGCTACTGTAAAGCATCTCTCTGACTGCTGTTAAAGCAGTGCAAACAAGGCCTAGTGGCCAAAGTGAAAACTGCAAGACTTAAGAATTATTAAAAATATTGAAAGTGATATCAAAAATTAAAAAATAAACAACCCAAAATTCCTAAAATATGTGTTTAACATAAAAATGTGAATTAAAAAATGAGTCATTTTTGATGACACATTCCCTTTAACTCTAATGTTTAGGTGTAGCTGTGCAGTAACTGGTCATGCTAGCTGTTGGAAATTTGACTATATCTATATAAAACGTGGCTTCCCATCAGAGGTGTAACCTGAAGTTCTGGGGGGCCCTAGTGCAAAAAGTGAAATGGGCCCCCCAGCTACCATGTGCCACTTACAATGCTGGTATCTCCTTATGTGGCAGAAGGGCTTTTGGGCCCCTTCAGGCTGCAGGGCCCTGTAGTGACTGCTACCTCTGCACCCCCTATAGCTACGCCCCTGCTTCCCATTAAAAAAAAAAAAAATGAAACTATGCTTCATGTGACACAAGGCTCCCAAAGGCTTGAAGCTTATTTACACTATTTAATTTCTTTTCTAGTTTCCAACAAGCCACTCAAACCAGAAGAACCTGGGGAGGATCAAGATGAAGATGACACAGTAAGTAGACCGGTCAAATTTAACACATGTTCTTAAAGCGATTATCCAAGTCTTTTTAAAAAAAACAAATAGTAAGCTCCAGGCAGTCAAGTAAAAAAAAAAAGGATAAGCTATACTCACCTTCCTCCAGTCCACTGTTTCCTGTCATTTACTTCCAGATGGGAACATCACCGCGAATTGGCTACTTTGGTCATGTGCCACTCTCTTACATCACTATTCGGAGCCATTCACTTCCAAATGGTGACGTAATGAAGTGGCTTGTGTCCACTGCAGCCAATCAGCGGTGACATTCCCATCCGGAAGTAGAAGATATCAAGCAGAAAACTGAAGAAACCCATCGGTGAAGCTGGACTGAAGAAAGGCGAGTATATAATTTTTGTATTTGGCCACCTGTAGCTTACCATTTGTTTTTTTAAGTATCTAGACAACCCCTTTACTATAAAATGCTGCTACAACACACATAAGGTGACATGTATGAACAGGGCTGCACCAGACGTCTGCCGTCTTTTCAGCCCGAAGACTAGCCCCGTTCTTAATATTTTTTAATGGGAGCACTCCAATATCAGGCACATTACAGAGCCCGCAGCACTTTGTAATGCGCCTGAGATCAGAGGGCGTGCTGGAGACGTGTCGCACTACAACCGTACAAAGCTACACATTTATAGCTTCAGTACGGCAAATCCAGGCGCATTACTGCTGGAACAGGTAGAGCACTTTCAAAGTGGTTTACCTGAGCCTGAAGTGTCGCTAGAAGGCACCTAATTTATGATCCACAGTAGAACAGGTTCATAGATTCAGGTGCATTCTACACTACTATTGTGCGCAAAAAAAAAATGAATCATACATGTCACCCATAGAATTACATATGTCTGTAGAATGTAATATGTGGTATCTATCAATCCTAATCCTGGAGACGCTAGAAACCATACAGTCATCAATGTAGGACCACTGGACCTATGGGATCCAAATTATTACTATTGCTACACCCAAAGGTATATCAAGATGAGAAGAGCCATTACCATGTTTAGAGGCGTGACTTGAAGCTCCAGGACCCTAGTGCAAAAAGTGAAATGGCCCCCCAATTACCATGTGCCACTTACCCTGTTTCCCCGAAAATAAGACAGTGTCTTATATAAATTTTTGCTCCTAAGGACGAGTGAAGACTTATTTTTAAGAACAAGAATTCAAATTTATTGTTGAACAAAACATCAATATGTATTAAAATACTGTAGTGATTTCATCACATCAGCATAAGAATCCAAACTCTGAGTTGCATTAAAAAAAATGTACTACGTCTTATTTTCGGGGGATGTCTTATTTTCGGGGAAACAGGGTACAATGCTGGTATCTTCTTATATGGCAGGAGGGCTTTTGGGCCCCCTCAGGCTGCAGGGCCCAGTAGCGGATGCTACCTCGGCACCCCTATAGCTACGGCACTGGCCAGGGTCAAAATGCAAATGTAAATACATATGTTTTTTGCTCTTGTATTAACACAATCATAGTTTAAAATGCTGCTTGCGTAACAGGACTCTGAGGACTGTGACTAAAACAATCCACATTATTGCAGTTACATATGTCTTCTTTTGTACAGACAATTGAAGTCGAGCTAGAAAATGTGCGGCCAAGACCTCAAGGATCATCACCAGTGTATGAATATGCTGTAAATGAATACTATATTGATCCACAGGTAAGGAAACATAAGATCAGAATATAGAGCATTTATTTTTATACGTTTCCAGAAAAAAAACTAAAATCCAGAAAAAATATGCAAAACAAAGAATTGCATATTTATATATATATATATATATATATATATATATATATATATATATATATATATATATATATGCAATTTAGAATTGCAATTATAGGATATAATTAGACTTTTATTATCGAATAGTATACTATAATATATAAACACATTGGTGGACATATATGAACGGGGCAACGACAGAAGTCTGGCGTATTTTCAGTGAGACATCAGGTGCAGCCCCATTCGCATTAGTGAAAATCCTCCCAAACGCTAGTATCAGGCACATTACAGAGCGCAAGCGGCACTTTGTAATGCGCCTGATTTTGGGGGGCGTGCGGGAGGCGGGGCGCACTAGAACCGTACGATGCTATAGATTTATAGCTTCACTATGGCATTTCTAGGCACATTACTGCTGGAACAGGTATAACACTTTCAAAGTGGTTTACCTGAGCCAGAAATGTCGGACTAGCGCTAGAATGCGCCTAATTTATGACCAGCTGTAGAGCGGGTTCATAAATCAGGCACATTCTATGCCATTATAATGCACACCGATCTTTGCAGACGATACTAAGCTCTGTAAAGTAATCAACACAATAGAGGATAATGTGTTATTACAAAGGGATCTGGATAAGTTGGAGGCTTGGGCAGGGAAATGGCAGATGAGGTTTAACACAGATAAATGCAAGGTTATGCACATGGGGAGGAAAAATCCATTACATGATTACATGTTAAATGGAAAAAGGCTGGGTAAAAGTGACATGGAGACGGACTTGGGAATCCTGGTGGACAGTAAACTTAACTGTAGCAGCCAGTGTCACGCAGCAGCAGCCAAGGCTAATAGGATCATGGGGTGCATTAAAAGGGGCATAGATCTACATGATGAGAACATTATTCTCCCATTATACAAGTCACTGGTTAGACCACACATGGAATATTGTGTACAGTTTGGGGCACCAGTGCACAGGAAAGACATTGTAGAGCTTGAACAGGTACAAAGGGGCAACAAAAATAATAAAAGGACAGGGTGGATTGCAATACCCAGAAAGATTAGCAAGATTAGGGTTATTTAGTTTACAGAAAAGACGGCTTCGAGGGGACATAATAAATATGTTTAAATACATCAAAGGTAAATATAGAGATCTCGCTAAAGATTTATTTATACCCAGGACTGTATCTAGAACAAGGGGGCGTCCTCTATGTCTTGAGGAACGAAAGTTTCTACATAAACATAGAAAGGGATTCTTTACTGTAAGAGCAGTGAGACTGTGGAACTCTCTGCCAGAGGAACTTGTCATGGTGAATTCAATAACAGAGTTCAAAAAGGGTTTGGATGCATTTCTGGAGCGTAATAATATAACAAGTTATAGTGACTAGGATTCTGGAGAGGGGTCGTTGATCCAGGGATTTTTCCGATTGCCAAATTGGAGTCGGGAAGGAATTTTTTCCCTAAAATGAGGACAATTGGCTTCTACGTCATTGGGGTTTTTTGCCTTCCTCTGGATCAACACCTTAGCACAACAGGCTGAACTGGATGGACATCTTGTCTTTTTTCGACCTTACAAACTATGAAATTATGAAATTTGCCATTTTAGCGCCAAATTTCATACATGCCGCCCATTATTTTGACATTTATTATTTCAAAATAATACATTGATTAGGCGCTTCTTTTTAGTTTTTGTATGCCATGGATTTTCTTCATAACATGGGGCATGAGAGCTAGATGATGCTTTCTAAAACTATTAAGTAAGTGTTTTTTTTTGCATATGTTACTAAAGGACAGTTATGTATATTCGGGCTCTTAGCATTCGAGCAGTGTAAGGAAGACGTCCTTTATACGTACCTCACATCCTTTTGCAAAAATGACAGACTCAGATGTAAGTATGATTCACTTATTGGTGAGCAATAGCAAAACATTGCCATAGGAATGCCAGAAATACCACTAATCATAATGCAGAAATTAAGTTCACTGAGACTGATCGTATCAGGCCGCAAGGAATGCTGGAGGATTGTGAATACAGCTCTGTAGAGTAAGGCTAGTTCTACAAAGATTTGGATAACCAACTCACTTAAAGCTTTATTTGTCCAGTGCATGTCAAAAACAGCTCAAAAATGTACCATATTTGGGCGAATTTTGCCTTTTTTGGCGCGGTGAGTTTGCTGTGAGTTTCTGCAAAAAAAACGCAACGAAAAATGTTTCTGCCCTTTCGGTCGGTTTTTGCAACATGTTTTAAAAAAAGATCAGGAGCAAAAATGAGCAGAAAAAGAAACGTTCTGTGGAGACTGCAGAATGTTTTTACTATTAAAGTCTATGGGATCTGTTTTCAGTTGTTTTTAGCAGTTTGAGAAAAAAAAAACGAACGAAAATGTGTGCAGCAGAGACAGCGTAACACAGGCTGTGCGGTATCAGTACAACTAAGGGCAATATGTCACAAAAGAGGTGCCTCCACGCCAGTTTTAAGGCGCATTAAATGAGTGTATAGTGCTCCTGAATGAATTAACCTGTCAAAAATCTGGCGCCTGGTCTACCTTGCATAGTATAATTGATGCGCCTAATCTAGGTGCATAGCATATCACTGCTAGTATATTTGATGCACCTACTTTAGGTGCATTCAAATGTGTCGTGCCTGGCGTGTAATGAGCCTAGTTTTGGTGTATGACTGTTCATTTATATAGAGAATAGGGCTTCAACAGTTTTTGGGTGTAAAATACACCAAAATATGGTGGAGCCCTAATGGAACATGTCGCCCTAAATGTATTACATTTAATAATGCAACATATTAACAAAGTTGCCAAACTTTTTATATATCATAGTGTTTAAAGAGCAATATATCCCATACATTTTCATATCCCAATAATATAGGTATGCCTAGAATTCTGTTTGGAAAATAGTAAAAAAAAAAAAAAAAAAAAAAAACGCAGCTAATTAAGTTGCGCTATGAGTACACTTTTTTTAAATTTCTTAAATTAACTTGACATTTTTTAAACCTAAGGAACCAATGGAGGTGACACTATGCACCGAAGTGGATCCTGGTGGGAAAGGATTCATCATAACTGGTGGAGGAGCAGAGGGAATCATTGTATCCCATCTCTTAAGAGAGCCTACCCATCCAAACATCTTCAGCATTAAAGAAGGTAATGTACACTTGACTGCTTGATCTGAATAATATGTTTTAATATATTCTGTGAAAACAATTATAATACCGTGATGATATCGTCTTGCAGGTGATCAGCTTCTAAGTGCTACCATCTATTTTGACGATATCAAGTATGAAGATGCAATGAAAATTTTGAAGCATTCTGAGCCGTATAAAGTTCAGTTTCAGCTGAAAAGGAAACTTGGGAGAGAAGACAAAGAAAAAATGCAATCTATTTTTCTTACTAAGAAAGAAAAACAGGTGAACTCATTTTTCTATCTTAAATTAGATTGAAGATGACTTATTGAAGGTCTACCAACAATAGTAGAAAAATGATCTAGAAATAGGACCGTGAATAATGGTCTCGTCGGTTTTTATGGAAAACCGCTTTAACCCCTTAAAGGGGATTTGCCAAGAAGTGCCTTATCTGCTAAGAAGCAAAAGTAAACAAAGCACACTGAGCTGAGACACAGCCAGAGCACAGAGCCGTGCATAAGGGATCGTGTGCAATGTTCACTCAAATAATCACACTACAACTAGTGGATTCTGTATACAAAAGACAACATATTTCTCCACAGCCCCTTGAAAGCTCGTTCACGCTCCCTCTCATCAGATAAGAAGTGTGATCTGCACAAGCCCGGCCAGTTCAGCTCCTATCAATCTGCCTGGTCGTATCTAATAGAAGCTTTTAAGTAACTAAGGGCAGGTAAGGCAGCCTGTAGCTCTCTCAGGCTGCAATTTTTTAATCACATATATTTAGAAAAGTGATTAAATACCTATTTTGGAGGATCCCACGTCAACATTACATCGTGGCAAAACCCCTCCAAAGAAAAAAAATATTACTTTTCATTTTTCGCCTCCTCACCTTCGAAAAGCCATAACGTTTTTATTTTTCCACCTACATAGACATATGAAGGCTTTTATTTTTCGGGACAAGTTGTACTTTCTAACGGTGACATTTGTCGTACCATAGAATATACTGGGAAACCGCAAAAAATTCTAAGTGGGTAAAAATGTGAAAAAAAATTACTTGCGCCACATTTGCAGGAGTTTTGCTCTTACGACGTTCAATTTGGTAAAAATGATCTGTTCTCTGTATTCTACAGGTTGATACACATCCGGTAATACCAAACGTGTATGGTTTTACGTTATGTTTTGGTGGCGTAAAAAAATTCCAAACATTTTCTATTTTTGAAATTTGCGCCGCGGTGCCATTTTGTACGACCAATAACTTTTTTGTGCTACGGACGTCAGTGAGGGGGCATTTTTTTTTGCTGGCTGAAGTGCACTTTTTATTGCTAGCAGTTTGGAATGCATGCGACTTTTTTGATCATTTTTATTCCAATTTTTATAGGTCATGAAATGACCAACAAAACGCAATTTTGACGTTTGGAATTTTTTTTTCTTCTACGGTGTTCAGTGTACAGGATAAATGATGTTATATTTTAATAGACTGGACTTTTTCGGATGCGGCGATACCAAATATGGGGAACTTTTTTATTATTTTATTTCTTTTATTTGTAAAATGACGAAATATTTTTATACTTTAAAACTTTTTTTTTTACTTTAACTTTGAGTCCCCCAAGGGCACTTCACCACTAGAGTGTGCGATCATTTATACAGCCTAATGCATTGTATATGCAATGCATTAGGGTGTACCAAGATGTCGATTTCCCCACTTCCTGCCTGGGGCCGGAAGTGGGGCAAATGAAAACATGGCAGTGATGGAAGCCTTCACAAGGCTTTCCGCTGCCATGTTCAGCCATCGGATCCCCGCAGTTACAGATCCTGCAGTTACAGAACCCACTGCACAACTCCTTAACCCCACCAGGACGTACCCATAAGGAGTTAAACACTCAAAATGTGTCTCTTTTCTATTCAAGCTTATTTGCTTCAGTGTGTGTATGGCAGTTGTCTGTAGCCTTTATTTCTACACTGTCATTTGTAATAATTTAATCCTTGCTGTAGCTAAAATCAGCTTTCCATATACCGTCTTCTTGTTGAGCTTGTATCTATATTAAATAGCCTATCCCAACAAACAGAACTTCATCTAAATGAAATAGATGGCAAACTATGGACTAGCTCAGACCATGTAGGTAAACTGATGTCATTGATTATAGCTCTGTCTTACAGGACTGTCTCAACAGGGCAACCCCTGCCTATGTGCCCTATTAGGACATGATAAATAAGGTACCTTATTTAGGAACTCCCTTAATAAGTCAATGTGGAGAAATGCTAACAAGCAGTGGCTCTTGCTCCATCAGACTCAGGCCAGCCATGTATTATTTGGATGTTCATCCATTTAAATAGTAACCATATAACTATGCAATCCTCTCAGTAGTTGCTGCTGCAGAGGGACGTGTGTACATGTTCGAGTCTTCTGCTAGGAAAATCAGATGTTCAATGAGAGTTTCATAAGCCAGACCAAAGCAAGTGTGGCTCTCATGTTAAAAAAGTGAGGCAATCCCTTTGATAGTAAAGAGCTAAAAAGAAACACAACAACCAGAGCTAAAGGAAATAAATAAAAAAGAACACACATGAGTTTTGTCCACAATCTGAGATTTGATAAAGTATATCTTAATAAGTACTTTTTTTTTCAAAAAATGTACACTGTATAATAAATGTCATGTATGAATACACTAACAGGCAAAAAAAGAAGCAACTGCAACATCTGAAAGTTTGCAAGGACATCAAGCAGTCCGAAAAAGAGAACACAAGAAGAAACGGTCAAAAAAAGAGAAAGATCGACTCTCTTGGCCAAAATTTCAGTCTTTTACAAACACCATGTTTCTAGGTCATAGAAGATCTCAAAGCACATCAGAGACAAATGAAGATGAAACTCTAGAGGCATACTCAAAAGTGACTGAAGTTACTTCTGAAGATGATGACCTGTTTTTAACGGAGAAGGAGAAGCAAGAATTTCCAGCCATGGAAATCCACAGTCAAAAGACCGTAGTGGAGAGACAGATGGCAGATGTGGAGAAACTTAAAGAGCCTTATCAGAGATTAAAGGAGAAGAGAAGTTTGGATAACACTGTAAATGTTCACGTTGATCAACATGATGTTATAGGATCATTGATGACGGAAGGCTACACAACAGTGTCTACTACAAGAGAAGCAGTAAATACTATAGGATGGCAGGAAAGAAAATATGTACCTCCTGAAGTAGAAGTGATAATTGTAAAAGAAAAAAAACCTACCATCACCATGCAAGGTCTCACCAGCCCAATCAAGAGATGCAAGGATATATGACAAGTCAATTGCAACTACAAAGTCAACAACAGAACTGGAGCAGCTTGACGTTTCAGATGATACTTCAAGTCCTACAAAAAAACAAGCAAAAGATGTTAAACAAAAGAAAAAGAAAACAAGGAAGACAAAGTTGGGGGCTCCTTATGGTACAAAGCTTCCTGGACAAAGTGAATCACTTCAACGAGACCACTTCTCTAGTTACTCAACAACAGAGGTTAGGATGTCTACAGAAGAGGTAAGTGATGATGTGAGTCCCTTGGAAATTAATGATAATATCGATGAGTTGCATATAACGAGCTCACATGCAGAATTGTCTGAGGTCTCAGAGTTTAAATTACAATTACCCATATTCCAGGGGCCATCATTTTCAGTTTGTGAAGAACATGACAGTAAGATTGTAGAGACTTCAACAGAGGAAAGGCTTTCAAGCCAGCAACCAGAGTTGTCTGGATGGAAATTACAAATGCCAATAATAAAGATGCCTAAGTTGCCAAAACTACACAGAAAGTCAATTAAATCTGATAGCACTGACCAGGCTAATGAAATAATCAGCGACAACGTAAATGACGTTAAAAGCACTGAAATGAGAGAATCATCAACATTTTCTGTAAGTGTAGACTTATCAAGTAGTACAAAAACTCAGAAATATCAAATTGATAAGTCTAGAACCGAAATCTTTGCTCCTGAACTAGACAAAAATCTCACTTTGGATGAGAAGTTAGTAGTAGGGTCTATTCATCTAGGTCCAGAAGAAAGACAAATCACTCATATTGAAATGGGACAAACCAGTTTATCAATAGCTGACAATGCAAAGGCATACTCTATAATTGACAATGTACAAGGAGTTTCTTTAGGTGAAGCTGAAGTATCAGACTTAAAATGGGAAGCTCAGTATGAAGTTCCATCTTTAGAGCACATGACTAAATTAGAAGGACAAGACAAAGACAAACCAAGTTCAGAATTGGGTGAGCCAATAAAATCTGCTACCACTGAGCATGAAAGCAGGGAAAGTTTGCTAAGAATGCCTAAATTTAATACCTTCCTTTGGTTCTTTTACAAAAAGAGTAACTGAAGGTACAGAGAGTAAAGTGACTAAAAAAGAGGATGTTGTAGATGCAAAAGAAGATAATTTAGAGATAATAAACATAGAACATAAAGATAATACTACTACAGAACTAGGACTTGAGGAACAACAAACTGCAGACTCTAAAATAAAATTATCAAAAAAGTTACCAAAAGTTGGAATATCACTCCCAAAGTTTAAGGGACACAAGGGACACTATGATGTGTCAAGAATGACAGAATCCTCAAAAGACCTTGACCCTAACAAATATGACAATGAAATCTGCCAAGAGACTGAAGTCCATATTTTAGATTTAGTTCAGCATGATGAATCAAGTACTACAACTGCCGACACAACAAATGTCACAGAGCAGAAATATGAGACTGAATTTTCAGATTCTGTAGAAACAGAAAATATTGCGTTTTCTGAGACAGTAGAAAATTTAGGTGAAGACATTTTGGATATTTCATCAGGAGATGTTTTAAGAAAAGAAAGTAAAGAAACTAGCAATGTAAAGAGCTGGAGAATTCAATTGCCATCAGTTAAAATTCCAAGGGTGGGTATATATGAGAGAAAATCAGTAGATATTTCAACAAGTATTGAAAGTAGAGATGCTCAAGAAACAGACAAAACAACCAAATCAAACAGAGACATTGAAGAAGATACAAGAGACCTCACACAACAAGAAATTGAGGTTGACATAAAACATCCAACATCAGAGGAAAGTGATGGAGAAAAGCATGGAAGTTCATTCAAACTGCCATCTTTACGACTGCCATCATTCAGTAAAAAGGGTGGTGTAAGCCAAGAAAAAACAGAAAATACGAACTTGCAAGCTGTTCTTGAACAGCCAGATGTTGACAATGAGGTTGGGATAACGACAGAAAAAATAATAAAAAGCAAAAAGAAGAAACATAAGATTGTAACAACAAAAGAGAAGACGGACATAGTGATAAAAACTGAAACCTTAGAGAAACAAGTAGATTATTCCATGGATGATGGATCTGAAGCAGAAATTTCTGTAGAGAAAGAAAGCACCAAGTCTGATTTGAAAAAGCAAAAACACTCAAAAATTAAGATTCCAAAAGTAGAATTATTTAGACCATTTACTGGAGATGACCGACATGAGATACAAAAGCCTAAACATGTTGCAACAGATGAGGTTATTTGTATATCTTCAGATATTAGCACTGAACAGCTAAGTGAGCAGAATGAAAGTATAAGTATTAGGCCAGCTGTTATAGGACAGACAGAAAAAGAATTGAATATCCAAGCAACAATTTCACAGTCAGATGTTCAAGAAAAAACAAAAGATACACAAGATGACATATCAGGATGGAAACTGCCAACATTCAAGCTCCCCAAGATACCATTATTCAACACATCAGAAGATAAGGCAAGAATTGACTCTACAGTAAAAACCCAAGAATTAGACACAGTCACAAAAACTAAGCAGGTAACAACTGACATTATAACCACCAAAATTGACAGAGTTTATTTGACAGAGGATATAGAGAGAACAGAAAGAGATTTCGATACAACAGAAGATGAGCTACAAAAAGTAATAATCAAATATGAAGGAGAAACTTTACCAATACAATCCATGACCTCTGTAATGGAAGAAACCAAAATTGACACTGCAGAAGAGCTTGTGCAAGAAATAAAAAGTCCAAGTAAGAAAATCATAACACCTGAAGAGCAGTCTTTAGTTCAAAAAGATGCCCTTGATAAAGGACTATCGTTTGAAACAACAGAAGTCATAACAGAGTTTATTGACGCTGATAAACAATCTCCAACTGAAGACAGAGTTGAAGGAAGGGGCAAGGTTAGAAAGCAAAGGAAAAAGATCACACAGGTAGAGAAAACAGTAAGGACTGTGTCAACTTCTGGAACGGAGACAATAACTTCACCAACAGATTCAGCTTTATCAATCTCCCAAACCAAGAGTGAAGTTGTAGAGACTCAAATGAAAGAAATGTCTCCTCAAACTGAAATCAAAGTATCTGTCCATGAAGAGGTTGTTTCTGTCACCACACCAGATACAGATGTTGGCCAACTGGACATTTCGGTCAAAACAGAAGAGATAATAGACACATCACTATCCGTACAAGACAGCTCTGTCATTGAAAAGGAAGTGAGAACTACAGCCGCAGAAGATGATAGTCAGTCCTTTGGATTTACACTGTCTACAATCAAATTTCCTCAATTTTTTGCAACAGAAGTTAAAACAGTGACATCTACACAGGAATGCAGTGAAACTACCACCCAACTTGATACTGCGGTAACGCAAGTAAAAATAACCACCCAGACCACAACAATAGAAGGTGAAAGAAAACAATCTGAAACCGCTAAAGCAGTTCTGGAAGAAACCCAGAGCTCATTACAGACCACAGATGATGTTTCACGGGCAGAGGTTGAAGAGAAAACAGAATCATCAGGATGGAAACTACCAACATTCAAGCCCCTCAAGATTCCAGTATTTAGTACATCTGAGGAAGATTCAAGAGTTGATTCTACCATAAAGTCCCAACAAACAGACACTGTCACAAGAACTGAGCAGGTGACCATGGACATTATAACCACCAAAAGTGACTTGACTGAGCATATAGTTAGACCAAAGAGAGATTTAGATACAACAGAGACAGAGCTACAAAGTGTAACAGCTACGGAAGTCATCATCTCTGAAGAGCAGCCATCAGTTGAAAAAGATGACCTTGAACCAATCCTTGAAACAACACAAGTCATAACAGAGGTTATTGATGCTGATAAAACACCACTACCTGAAGAAAAGGGCAAGGTTAGAAGGCAAAAGGAAAAGATCACAAAAATAGAGAAAACAGTTAGGACAGTATCAACTTCTGAAACTGAGACAATAACTTTGCCAACAGATTCGGCTTTATCAATCTCCCAAACCAAGAGTGAAGTTGTAGAGACTCAAATAAAAGAAATGTCTCCTCAAACTGAAATGAAAGTATCTGTCCATGAAGAGGTTGTTTCTGTCACCACACCAGATACAGATGTGGGCCAACTGGACATTTTGGTTAAAGCAGAAGAGACAGTAGACACATCACTATCTGTACAAGACGGCTCTGTCATGGAAAAGGAAGTGAAAACTGCAGTAGCAGAAGATGATAACCAGTCCTTTGGATTTACACTGTCAACAATCAAATTTCCTCAATTTACTCCAACAGAAGTTAAAACAGTGACGTCTACACAGGAACGCAGTGAAACTACCACCCAACTTGATGCTGCGGTAACACAAGTAAAAATAACCACCCAGACCACAACAATACAAGGTAAAAGAAAAGGATCTGAAACTGCTAAAGCAGTTCTGGAAGATACCGATGGCTCATTACAGACCATGGATGATATTTCACAGGTAGAGGTCAAAGAGAAAACAGAAACAGAATCATCAGAATGGAAACTACCAACATTCAAACCCCACAAGATTCCAATATTTAAAACATCTGAAGAAGATTCAAGAATTGATTCTACCATAAAGTCCCAAGAAGTAGAAACTATCACAAGAACTGAGCAGGTGACCATGGATATTACAACCACCAAAAGTGACAGAATTGATTCAACTGAGCATATAGTCAGACCAAAGAGAGAGTTAAGTACAACAGAGGCAGAGCTACAAAGTGTAACAGCTAAAGAAGTCATCATCTCTGAAGAGCAGCCATCAGTTCAAAAAGATGACCTCGACAAAGAACCAGTCCTTGAAACAACAGAAGTCATAACAGAAGCTATAGATGCTGATAAACAATCACCAACTGAAATCAAGGTGTCTGTTCTTCAGAAGGACATGTCGATAACCACACCAGATACAGATGTTGGACAAATAGATATTTCTGCAAAAACAGAAGAGACAATAAAAAAATTAGTGGATGTAGAAGACAAATCTAAGATTAAAGAGGAAGTGAAAACTGCAGCCGCAGAAGATGATAAAAAGTCCTTTGGATTGACACTAACAACATTCCAAACTCCTCTGTTAAGTGGCACAGATGTTAAAACAGTGTCTTCTACAAAGGAACAGAGTGAAACTACTGTACAAAATGATGTTGCTGTAACACATGTAACATTATGTACTAAAACCACAATGCTACAAGAAGAAAAAAAGGTGTCTGAAATAACTAAACTAGTTTTTGAGGAAAGTGATAGCAGAACACAGGCCACAGATGATATTTTAGCGACAAAGGTCAAAGACAAAAGAGATACAGAGACAGAGATTCCAGAATTAAAAATGTCTATGTTTAAGCTCCCCAGGATCCCAGTATTCAGCGCACCTGAAGTTGATACAAGAATTGATTCGACTGTAAAATCCCAAGAAGGACACACAATGACAAAAACCGAGCAGCTGATCAATGACCTATCCACCAAAATTGACCGAGTTGATTTAACTGAGCAAATAATAACAACTGAGAAAGATTTAGATGCAACAGAGGCTGAGCTACAAGGTTTAACATTTAAAGAAAATTTACAAGCAGACACAGATTCCAGTTTCAAAATACAACTAAGAAGCTTCCAAGATCCAATCCTCAGTGGAGTTGATGAGATAGAAAATGTTGTTTCACAAAAAATTTCATTCGAAAAGAAAGTTGAAAGCAATGTGGTGCAATTGAAACCACATTCAGAAAAGCCATCCGAAAAGTCAGAGACTTTTCATGTGGAAGTGACCACCATTATACCAACACATTATGTAAGCTCTGAAACTAAAGAAACTATACTCGATACTGTAGAAAGGCTTATGAAAGAAGAAAAGAGTCCAGGTGAGGAAGTCATCATCTTTGAAAAGCAGCCATTCGTTCAAAAAGAACTTGACAAAGAACTAACCCTTGAAACAAAAGAAGTTATAACGAAGGTCATTGACGAAGATAAACAATTTCCAACTGAAGACAGCATTGAAGGAAAGAGTAAAGTTAGAAAGCAAAAGAAACAGATCACAAAAGTAGAGAAAACAATTTCCACTGAAACAACTTCTGAAACAGAAAAAATAACTTCAGCCACAGAGGATAATAATCAGTTCGTTGAATTTACACTAGCCACACTGACAATTCCTCAATTTAGTGCAACAGAAGTTAAAACAGTGACATCTACACAGCAACACAGTGAAACTAACACCCAATTTGATGCTTCAGTAACACAAGTAAAAGTAACCACCCAGACCACAACAATACAAGATCAAAGAAAAGAAATAAAGAGCACAGATGATATTTCACTGGCAGAGGTCAAAGAGAAAAAAGAAGCTACAGAAACAGATTCATCAGGATGGAAACTACAAACAGTTCAATCCCAAAAGATTACAGAATTTAAAACATCTGGAGAAGATTCAAGAGTTGATTCTATTGTAAAGTCGAAAGAAGTAGACTCTCTCACAGGAACTGAGCAGGTGACAACAGACATGAGAACCACTAAAATTGACAGTTTTGATTTGACTGAGCATATAGTAACAGCAGAGAGAGATTTAAATGCAACTGAGGCAGAGCTACAAAGTGTTAAATTTATAGATGAAGAAGTAACTTCACAAGCTGAAAAAGTTCCCATCAGCAGTAGCGATAAAATGGAGAAAGCTGATTGGCAATCAATTTCTGTCACAAAGCAAGTTGAGAGCAATGTAGTACAGTTGGAGCCTCTTTCAGAAAAGTCAGAGGTTGTGGATGTGACCATTACATTGACAACACAGTCTGTGGGTTCTGTAACAAAAGAAACTAAACTTGACAACACAGAAAGGCTTGTGGAAGAAGTAAAATGTCTGGGTGAGAAAGTCATCATCTCTGAAGAGCAACCATTAGTTGAAAAAGATGACCTTGACAAAGAACTAACCCTTGAAACAGCACAAGTCATAACAGAGGTTATTGATGCTGATAAACAATCACCGACTGAAGACAGAGCTGAAGGAAAGGGCAAGGTTGGAAAGCAAAGTAAAAAGATCACAAAAGTGGAGAAAACTGTTCAGACAGTATCAACTTCTGGAACAGAGACGATAACTTCACCAACAGATTCGGCTTTATCAGTCTCCCAAACCAAGAGTGAAGTTGTAGAGACTCAAATGAAAGAAATGTCTCCTGAAACTGAAATGAAAGTATCTGTCCATGAAGAGGTTGTTTCTGTCACCACACCAGAAACAGATGCTGGGCAACTGGACATTTCGATCAAAACAGAAGAGACAGTAGACACAACACTCTCTGTACAAGACAGCTCTGTCATTCAAAAGGAAGTGAAAACTACAGCCGCAGAAGATGATAATCAGTCCTTTGGTTTTACACTGTCAACATTCAAATTTCCACAATTTACTGCAACTGAAGTTAAAACAGTGACGTCTACACAGGAACGCAGTGAAACTATCACCCAACTTGATGCTGCGTTAACGCAAGTAAAAATAACCACCCAGACCACAACAATACAAGGTGAAAGGAAAGAATCTAAAACTGCTAAAGCAGTTCTGGAAGATACCGATAGCTCATTACAGACCACAGAGGATGTTTCGCTGGCAGAGGTCACAGAGAAAAAAGAAGGCACAGAAACAGAATCATCAGAACGGAAACTACAAATATTGGAACCCGACAAGATTTCACTATTTAGTACATCTGAAGAAGGTTCAAGAGATTCTACTATTAAGTCCCAAGAAGTAGAGCATATAGTCAGACCAAAGAGAGAGTTAGATACAACAGAGGCAGAGCTACAAAGTATAAGAATGGCGGAAGTCATCATCTCTGAAGAGCAGCCATCAGTTCAAAAAGGTGACCACAACAAAAAAATAAAGGTTGAAACAGCAAAAGTCATAACAGAAGCTATCGATGCAGATAAACAATCAGCAACTGATGACACTGTTGAAGAAACGGGCAAGGCTAGAAAGCAAAAGATCACAAAGGTAGAGAAACCTGTTACCACTGTATCAACTTCTGGGACGGAGACAATCACTTCATCCATAGACTCAACTTCATCATTTTCTCAAACCAAGAGTGAAGTTGTACAATCGCAAATTAAAGAGATCTCTCCAGACACTGAAATCAAAGTATCTGTTCGTGAAGAGGTAGTTTCTGCTACCACACCAGATACAGATGTTGGCAAACTGGATGTTTCCATTAAAACCCAAGAGACAGAAGAAAAATCACTGTCTGTAGAAGACAGCTCTGAGACAGAAGAGGAATTGAAAACTGCCGCTAAAGATGAGGAAAAAACAGAAGGATTTGTACTATTCAAAACTTCTCTATCTAGTGACACAGAAGTTAAAGAAGAGACTTCTACAGAGGAACAGACTGAAATAACTGCACAACGTGATGTTTCTGTAGCACATGTGAATATAACCACCCAAACCACAATAGCAAGAGAGGAAAAAATCAAGCCTGAAAGCACAAAGACCACAGATGATATTTCACTGTCGGAGGTCGAAGAGAAAAAAGGTGACAAAGACACAGAATCTTCAGGATTTAAATTGCCAACATTCAAGCTACCCAAGATACCCTTCTTCAGCACATCTGAAGGTGATACAAGAACTGATTCTACTGTCAAATCCGAAATAGTACACACTATCACAAAAACTGAGCAGGTGACCACTGACATTATAACCACCAAAATTGACAGCGTTGATGTGACTGCAAAAATCCAAACAACAGAGAGAGATATAGATATAACAGAGGCCGAGCTACAAAGTGTAACAGTCAAAGAAGAAGAACATGCTTTAGAAGATGAAACAGATTTAGGCTTCAAAATACAACTAGCAAGCTTCCAAACTCCTGTTCTCACCACATTTAGCGAAACTGAAAGTGTTCTTTCACAGACAATTTCTGTAATAAAGGAGGATGAAAGCACCACGTTGCAGTTGGAGCCCGTCTTAGCAGTAGAGGTTGTACGAGAACAAAAAAAATCAGGGGACATCACAGAAGAATCGGACACTGTCACAAAAGCTGAGCAGGTGTCCTCCAACATTATAACCACACAAATTGACACCGCAGACTTGACTGAACATACAGTAAGACCAAAGAGAGATTTAGATACAACCAAAGCCAAGCTTCAAAGTGTAACAGTCACAGATGAAGAAGAAACTTTACAATTGAAAACAATTTCACAAACAATTTCCTCCACAAAGCAAGCTGAAAGCAGTGTGGTGCAATTGGAGCAGCTTTCAGAAAAGCCATCAGAAAAGTCAGAGGCTGTGCATGTGGATGTTACCGTTACATTGCCAACACAGTCTGTGAGCACTGTAATAAAAGAAACTAAAGTTGACACCCCGGAAAGGCTTGTGGAAGAAGTAAAATGTCTGGGTGAGAAAGTCGTCATCTCTGAAGAGCAGCCATCAGTTGAAAAAGATGACCTTGAAAAAGAACTAATCCTTAAAACAACACAAGTCATAACAGAGGTAATTGACGCTGATAAACAATCACCAACTGAAGACAGCGTTGAAGGAAAGGGCAAGGTTAGAAAGCAAAGGAAAAAGATCACAAAAGTAGAGAAAACAGTTAGGACTGTATCAACTTCTGGAACAGAGACAATAACTTCACCAACAGATTCGGCTTTATCAATCTCCCAAATCAAGAGTGAAGTTGTAGAGACTCAAATGAAAGAAATGTTTCCTCAAACTAAAGTCAAAGTATCTGTCCATGAAGAGGTTGTTTCTGTCACCAGACCAGATACAGATGTTGGCCAACTGGAAATTTCTGTCAAAACAGAAGAGACAGTAGACACATCACTATCTGTACAAGACAGCTCTGTCATTGAAAAGGAAGTAAAAACTACAGCCGCAGAAGATGATGATCAGTCCTTTGGATTTACACTGTCGACATTCAAATTTCCTCAATTCACTGCAACAGAAGTTAAAACAGTGATGTCTACACAGGAACGGAGGGAGACCACCACCCAACTTGATGCTGCGGTAACGCAAGTAAAAATAACCACCCAGACCACAACAATACAAGGTGAAAGAAAAGAATCTGAAACCGCTATAGCAGTTCTGGAAGATACCGATAGCTCATTACAGACCACAGAGGATGTTTCATGGGCAGAGGTCGAAGAGAAAAAAGAAGGTGCAGAAACAGAATCATCAGAATGGAAACTACAAACATTCGAGCCCCTCAAGATTCCAATATTTAAAACATCTGAAGAAGATTCAAGAGATGATTCTATCATAAAGTCCCAAGAAGTAGAAACTGTCATAACAACTGAGCAGGTGACCACAGACATGATAACCACCAAAACTGGCACAGTTGATTTGACAGAGCATATAATCAGACCAAAGAGAGAGTTAGACACAACAGAGGCCGAATTACAAAGTGTAACAGTCAAAGAAGAAGAACATGCTTTAGAACAGGGAACAGATTTAGGCTTCAAAATACAACTAGCAAGCTTCCAAACTCCTGTTCTCACCACACTTAGTGAAATTGAAAGTGTTCTTTCACAGAAAATTTCTCTAATAAAGGAGGATGAAAGCACCACGTTACAGTTGGAGCACGCCTTGTCAACAGAGGTTGTACAAGTAGAAAAAAGATCGGGTGAAGAAGCCATCACAGAAGACTCGGACACTGTCACAAAAACTGAGCAGGTGTCCTCCGGCATTATAACCACACAAATTGACACCGTTGATTTAGCTGAACATACAGTAAAACCAAAGAGAGATTTAGATACAACCGAGGCAGAGCTTCAAAGTGTAACACTCACAGATAGAGAAGAAACTTTACAAGTAGAAACAGTTTCGCAAACAATTTCCATCACAAAGCAAGTTGAAAGCAGTGTGGTGCAATTGGAGCAGCTTTCAGAAAAGCCATCAGAAAAGTCAGAGGTTGTACATGTGGATGTGACCGTTACATTGCCAACACAGTCTGTGAGCTCTGTAACAAAAGAAACTAAAGTTGAGACCACAGAAAGCCTTGTGGAAGAAGTAAAATGTCTGGGTGAGGAATTCGTCATTTCTGAAGAGCAGCCATCAGTAGAAAAAGATGACCTTGAAAAAGAACTAACCCTTGAAACAACACAAGTCATAACAGAGGTTATTGACACTGATAAACAATCACCAGCCGAAGACAGCCTTGAAGGAAAGGGCAAGGTTAGAAAGCAAAGGAAAAAGATCACAAAAGTAGAGACAATAGTAGAGACAACAGAGACAATAACTTCACCAACAGATTCGGCTTTATCAATCTCCCAAACCACGAGTGAAGTTGTAGAGACTCAAATGAAAGAAATGTCTCCTCAAACTGAAGTCAAGGTATCTGTCCATGAAGAGGTTGTTTCTGTCACCAGACCAGATACAGATGTTGGCCAACTGGACATTTCTGTCAAAACAGAAGAGACAGTAGACACATCACTATCTGTACAAGACAGCTCTGTCATTGAAAAGGAAGTAAAAACTACAGCCGCAGAAGATGATAGTCAGTCATTTGGATTTACACTGTCGACATTCAAATTTCCTCAATTCACTGCAACAGAAGTTAAAACAGTGAAGTCTACACAGGAACGCAGGGAGACCACCACCCAACTTGATGCTGCGGTAACGCAAGTAAAAATAACCACCCAGACCACAACAATACAAGGTGAAAGAAAAGAATCTGAAACCGCTAAAGCAGTTCTGGAAGATATCGACAGCTCCTTACAGACCACAGAGGATGTTTCACGGGCAGAGGCTGAAGAGAAAACAGAAACAGAATCATCAGAATGGAAACTACAAACATTCAAGCCCCTCAAGATTCCAATATTTAAAACATCTGACGAAGATTCAAGAGATGATTCTACCATAAAGTCCCAAGAAGTAGAAACTGTCACAAGAACCGAGCACGTGACCACGGACATGATAACCACCAAAACTGGCACAGTTGATTTGACAGAGCATATAGTCAGACCAAAGAGAGAGTTAGACACAACAGAGGCCGAACTACAAAGTGTAACAGTCAAAGAAGAAGAACATGCTTTAGAAAAGGGAACAGATTTAGGCTTCAAAATACAACTAGCAAGCTTCCAAACTCCTGTTCTCACCACACTTAGTGAAATTGAAAGTGTTCTTTCACAGAAAATTTCTCTAATAAAGGAGGATGAAAGCACCACGTTACAGTTGGAGCACGCCTTGGCAAAAAAATCAGGTGAAGAAGTCATCACAGAAGACTCGGACACTGTCACAAAAACTGAGCAGGTGTTCTCCGGCATTATAACCACACAAATTGACACCGTTGATTTAACTGAACATACAGTAAAACCAAAGAGAGATTTAGATACAACCGAGGCAGAACTTCAAAGTGTAACAGTCACAGATAGAGAAGGAACTTTACAAGTAGAAACAGTTTCACAAACAATTTCCATCACAAAGCAAGTTGAAAGCAATGTGGTGCAATTGGAGCAGCTTTCAGAAAAGCCATCAGAAAAGTCAGAGGTTGTGCATGTGGATGTTATCGTTACATTGCCAACACAGTCTGTGAGCAATGTAAGAAAAGAAACTAAACTGGACACCACAGAAAGCCTTGTGGAAGAAGAAAAACGTCTGGGTGAGGAAGTCGTCATCTCTGAAGTGCAGCCATCCGTTGAAAAAGATGACTTTGACAAAGAACTAACCCTTGAAACAACACAAGTCATAACCGAGGTTATTGATGCTGATAAACAATCACCAACTGAAGACAGCCTTAAAGGAAAGGGCAAGGTTAGAAAGCAAAGGAAAAAGATCACAAAAGAAGAGAAAACAGTTAGGACTGTATCAACTTCTGGAACAGAGACAATAACTTCACCAACAGATTCAGCTTTATCAATCTCCCAAATCAAGAGTGAAGTTGTAGAGACTCAAATGAAAGAAATGTCTCCTCAAACTGAAATCAATGTATCTGTCCATGAAGAGGTTGTTTCTGTCACCACACCAGATACAGATGTTGGCCAACTGGACATTTCTGTCAAAACAGAGGAGACAGTAGACACATTACTCTCTGTACAAGACAGCTCTGTCATTGAAAAGGAAGTAAAAACTACAGTCGCAGAAGATGATAATCAGTCCTTTGGATTTACACTGTCGACATTCAAATTTCCTCAATTTACTGCAAAAGAAGTTAAAACAGTGACGTCTACACAGGAACGCAGAGAAACTACCACCCAACTTGATGATGCGGTAAAGCAAGTAAAAATAACCACCCAGACCACAACAATACAAGGTGAAAGAAAAGAATCTGAAACCGCTAAAGCAGTTCTGGAAGATACAGATAGCTCATTACAGACCACAGAGGATATTTCACGGGCAGAGGTCGAAGAGAAAAAAGAAGGTACAGAAACAAAATCATCAGAATGGAAACTTCAAACATTCAAGCCCCACAAGATTCCAATATTTAAAACATCTGAAGAAGATTCAAGAGTTGATTCTACCATAGAGTCCCAAGAAGTAGAAACTGTCATAACAACTGAGCAGGTGACCACAGACATGTTAACCACCAAAACTGACACCGTTGATTTGACTGAGCATATAGTCAGACCAAAGAGAGAATTAGACACAACAGAGGCAGAACTACAAAGTGTAACAGCTACGGAAGTCATCATCTCCGAAGAGCAGCCATCACTTCAAAAAGATGACTTCGACAAAGAAATAAAGGTTGAAACAACAAAAGTCATAACAGAAGCTATCGATGCTGCTAAACAATTATCAACTGATGAAAGTGTAGAAGAAAAGGCCAAGGTTAGAAAACAAAGGAAAAAGATCACAATGTTAGAGAAAAAAGTTACCACTGTATCAACTTCTGGAACGGAGACATTCACTTCATCGATAGCCTCAACTTCATCAATTTCTCAAACCAAAAGTAAAGTTGAACAATCGCAAATTAAAGAGATCTCTCCAGATACTGAAATCAAAATATCTGTCCATAAAGAGGTAGTTTCCGCTACAACACCAGATGCAGATGTTGGCCAACTGGATGTTTCCGTCAAAACCCAAGAGACAGAAGAAAAATCACTGTCTGTACAAGACAATTCAAAGATAGAAGAGGAACTGAAAACTACCACCACAGAAGATGAAGAAAAGACCAAGGGATTTGTACTATTCAAAACTTCTCTATCTAGTGGCACAGAAGTTCAAGAAGAGACTTCTACAGAGGAACAGAGAGAAATTGTTGCACATGTAACACATGTGACGCTAACCACCCAAACCAAAATTGACACAGTTGATGTGACTGAAAAAGTCCTAACAACAGAGAGAGATTTAGATATAACAGAGGCTGAGCTACAAAGTGTAACAGTCAAAGAAGAACAGGCTTTAGAAAAGGGAACAGATTTAGGCTTCAAAATACAACTAGCAAGCTTCCAAACTCCTGTTCTCACCACACTTAGCGAAACTGAAAGTCTTCTTTCACAGAAAATTTCTGTAATAAAGGAGGATGAAAGCACCACGTTGCAGTTGGAGCATGCCTTAGCAGTAGAGGTTGTACAAGAAGAAAAAAGATCAGGTCAAGAAGCCATCACAGAAGACTCGGACACTGTCATAAAAACTGAGCAGGTGTCCTCCAACATCAAAACCACACAAATTGACACCGTTGACTTAACTGAACATACAATAAGACCAAAGAGAGATTTAGATACAACCGAGGCAGAGCTTCAAAGTGTAACAGTCACAGATAGAGAAGAAACTTTACAAGCAGAAACAGTTTCACAAACAATTTCCATCATAAAGCAAGTTGAAAGCAGTGTGGAGCAATTGGAGCAGCTTTCAGAAAAGCCATCAGAAAAGTCAGAGGTTGTGCATGTGGATGTGACAATTACATTTCCAACACAGTATGTGAGCACTGTAACAAAAGAAACTAAACTGGACACCACAGAAAGCCTTGTGGAAGAAGTAAAATGTCTGGGTGAGGAAGTCGTCATCTCTGAAGTGCAGCCATCAGTTGAAAAAGATGCCCTTGACAAAGAACTAACCCTTGAAACAATACAAGTCATAACAGAGGTTATTGACGCTGATAAACAATCACCAACTGAAGACAGTCTTGAAGGAAAGAGAAAGGTTAGAAAGCAAGGGAAAAAGATCACAAAAGTAGAGAAAACAGTTAGGACTGTATCAACTTCTGGAACAGAGATAATATCTTCACCAACAGATTCGGCTTTATCAATCTCCCAAACCACGAGTGAAGTTGTAGAGACTCAAATGAAAGAAATGTCTCCTCAAACTGAAATCAAAGTATCTGTCCATGAAGAGGTTGTTTCTGTCACCACACCAGATACAGATGTTGGCCAACTGGACATTTCTGTCAAAACAGAAGAGACAGTAGACACATCACTCTCTGTACAAGACAGCTCTGTCATTGAAAAGGAAGTAAAAGCTACAGTCGCAGAAGATGATAATCAGTCCTTTGGATTTACACTGTCAACATTTAAATTTCCTCAATTTACTGCAAAAGAAGTTAAAACAGTGACGTCTACACAGGAACACACCACCCAATTTGACGATGCGGTAACGCAAGTAAAAATAACCACCCAGACCACAACAATACAAGGTGAAAGAAAAGAATCTGAAACCACTAAAGCAGTTTTGGAAGATACCGATAGCTCCTTACAGACCACAGAGGATGTTTCACGGGCAGAGGCTGAAGAGAAAACAGAAACAGAATCATCAGAATGGAAACTGCAAACATTCGAGCCCCACAAGATTCCAATACTTATAACATCTGAAGAAGATTCAAGAGTTGATTCTACCATAAAGTCCCAAGAAGTAGAAACTGTCACAAGAACTGAGCAGGTGACCACGGACATGATAACCACCGAAACTGACAAAGATGATTTGACTGAGCATATAGTCAGACCAAAGAGAGAGTTAGACACAACAGAGGCAGAACTGCAAAGTGTAACAGCTACAGAAGTCATCGTCTCTGAAGAGCTGCCATCACTTCAAAAAGATGACCTCGACAAAAAAATAGAGGTTGAAGCAACAAAAGTCATAACAGAAGCTATTGCCGCTGCTAAACAATCATCAACTGATGAAAGTGTAGAAGAAAAGGTCAAGGTTAGAAAGCAAAAGAAAAAGATCACAAAGGTAGAGAAAACAGTTAGCACTGTATCAACTTCTGGAACAGAGACAATCACTTCATCGATAGACTCTGCTTCATCAATTTCTCAAACCAAGAGTGAAGTTGTACAATCGCAAATTAAAGAGATCTCTCCAGATACTGAAATTAAAGTATCTGTTTGTGAAGAGGTAGTTTCCGCTACCACACCAGATGCAGATGTTGGCCAACTGGACGTTTTCATCCCAACCCAAGAAACAGAAGAAAAATCACTGTCTGTAGAAGACAGCTCTAAGATAGAAGAGGAACAAAAAACAACCGATAAAGAAGATGAAGAAAAGAACAAGGGATTTGTACTATTTAAAACGTCTCTATCTAGTGGCACAGAAGTCCAAGAAGAGACTTCTACAGAGGAACAGAGTGAAATTGTTGCACATGTAACACATGTGACGCTAACCACCCAAACCAAAATGGACACAGTTGATGTGACTGAAAAAATCCTAACAGCAGAGAGAGATTTAGATATAACAGAGGCCGAGCTACAAAGTGTAACAGTCAAAGAAGAAGAACAGGCTTTAGAAAAGGGAACAGATTTAGGCTTCAAAATACAACTAGCAAGCTTCCAAACTCCTGTTCTCACCACACTTAGCGAAACTGAAAGTGTTCTTTCACAGAAAATTTCTGTAATAAAGGAGGATGAAAGCACCACGTTGCAGTTGGAGCCCGCCTTAGCAGTAGAGGTTGTACAAGAAGAAAAAATATCAGGTGAAGAAGCCATCACAGAAGACTCGGACACTGTCACAAAAACTGAGCAGGTGTCCTCCGACATTATAACCACACAAATTGATACTGTTGATTTGACTGAACATACAGTAAGACCAAAGAGAGATTTAGATACAACCGAGGCAGAACTTCAAAGTGTAACAGTCACAGATGAAGAAGAAACTTTACAATTGAAAACAATTTCACAAACAGTTTCCGTCACAAAGCAAGCTGAAACCAGTGTGGTGCAATTGGAGCAGCTTTCAGAAAAGCCATCAGAAAAGTCAGAGTTTGTGCATGTGGAGGTGACCATTACATTGCCAACACAGTCTGTGAGCACTGTAACAAAAGAAACTAAAGTTGACACCCCAAAAAGGCTTGTGGAAGAAGTAAAATGTCTGGGTGAGAAAGTCGTCATCTCTGAAGAGCAGCCATCAGTTGAAAAAGATGACCTTGACAAAGAACTAATCCTTAAAACAACACAAGTCATAACAGAGGTAATTGACGCTGATAAACAATCACCAACTGAAGACAGTCTTGAAGGAAAGAGAAAGGTTAGAAAGCAAGGGAAAAAGATCACAAAAGTAGAGAAAACAGTTAGGACTGTATCAGCTTCTGGAAAAGAGACAATATATTCACCAACAGATTCAGCTTTATCAATCTCCCAAATCACGAGAGAAGTTGTAGAGACTCAAATGAAAGAAATGTCTCCTCAAACTGAAATCAAGGTATCTGTCCATGAAGAGGTAGTTTCTGTCACCACACCAGATACAGATGTTGGCCAACTGGACATTTCTGTCAAAACAGAAGAGACAGTAGACACATCACTCTCTGTACAAGACAGCTCTGTCATTGAAAAGGAAGTAAAAGCTACAGTCGCAGAAGATGATAATCAGTCCTTTGGATATACACTGACAACATTTAAATTTCCTCAATTTACAGCAAAAGAAGTTAAAACAGTGATGTCTACACAGGAACACACCACCCAACTTGACGATGCGGTAACGCAAGTAAAAATTACCACCCAGACCACAACAATACAAGGTGAAAGAAAAGAATCTGAAACCGCTAAAGCAGTTCTGGAAGATACCGATAGCTCCTTACAGACCACAGAGGATGTTTCACGGGCAGAGGCTGAAGAGAAAACAGAAACAGAATCATCAGAATGGAAACTACAAACATTCGAGCCCCACAAGATTCCAATACTTATAACATCTGAAGAAGATTCAAGAGTTGATTCTACCATAAAGTCCCAAGAAGTAGAAACTGTCACAAGAACTGAGCAGGTGACCACGGACATGATAACCACCGAAACTGACAAAGATGATTTGACTGAGCATATAGTCAGACCAAAGAGAGAGTTAGACACAACAGAGGCAGAACTGCAAAGTGTAACAGCTACAGAAGTCATCGTCTCTGAAGAGCTGCCATCACTTCAAAAGATGACCTCGACAAAAAATATGAGTTGAAGCAACAAAAGTCATAACAGAGCTATTGCCGCTGCTAAACAATAATCAACTGATGAAAGTGTAGAAGAAAAGGTCAAGGTTAAAAAAAGCAAAAGAAAAAGATCACAAGGTAGAGAAAACAGTTAGCACTGTATCAACTTCTGGAACAGAGACAATCACTTCATCGATAGACTCTGCTTCATCAATTTCTCAAACCAAGAGTGAAGTTGTACAATCGCAAATTAAAGAGATCTCTCCAGATACTGAAATTAAAGTATCTGTCCATGAAGAGGTTGTTTCTGTCACCACACCAGATACAGATGTTGGCCAACTGGACATTTCGGTCAAAACAGAAGAGACAGTAGACACATTACTCTCTGTAAAAGACAGCTCTGTCATTGAAAAGGAAGTGAAAACTACATCCACAGAAGATGATAGTCAGTCATTTGGATTTACACTGTCGACATTCAAATTTCCTCAATTCACTGCAACAGAAGTTAAAACAGTGACGTCTACACAGGAATGTAGTGAAACTACAACACATCTTGATGCTGCGGTAACGCAAATAAAAATAACCACCCAGACCACAAGATTACAAGGTGAAAGAAAAGTATATGAAACCGCTAAAGCAGTTCTGGAAGATACCGATAGCTCATTACAGACCACAGAGGATGTTTCACGGAAAGAGGTCGAAGAGAAAAAAGAAGGTACAGAAACAGAATCATCAGAATGGAAACTACAAACATTCGAGCCCCTCAAGATTTCAATATTTAAAACATCTGAAGAAGATTCAAGAGTTGATTCTACCATAGAGTCCCAAGAAGTAGAAACTGTCACGGGAACTGAGCAGGTGACCACGGACATGATAACCACCAAAACTGAAACAGTTGATTTGACTGAGCATATAGTCAGACCAAAGAGAGAGTTAGACACAACAGTGGCAGAACTACAAACTGTAACAGCTACGGAAGTCATCATCTCTGAAGACCAGCCATCACTTCAAAAAGATGACCTCGACAAAAAAATAAAGGTTGAAACAACGAAAGTCATAACAGACACTATTGATGCTGATAAACAATCATTAACTGATGACACTGTTGAAGAAACGGGAAAGGTTAGAAAGCAAAGGAAAAAGATCACAATGGTAGAGAAAACAGTTACCACTGTATCAACTTCTGGAACAGAGACAATCACTTCATCGATAGACTCGGCTTCATTAATTTCTCAAACCAAGAGTGAAGTTGTACAATCGCAAATTAAAGAGATCTCTCCAGAAACTGAACTCAAAGTATCTGTCCATAAAGAGGTAGTTTCTGCTACCACACCAGATGCAAATGTTGGACAACTGGATGTTTTCCTGAGAACCCAAGAGACAGAAGAAAAATCACTGTCTGTACAAGACAATTCAAAGATAGAAGAGTAATTGAAAACTATCACCACAGAAGATGAAGAAAAGACCAAGGGATTTGTACTATTCAAAACTTCTCTTCTAGTGGCACAGAAGTTCAAAGAAGTGGCTTCTACAGAGGGAAACAGAGTGAAATTGTTGCGATATGTAACAACATGTGACGCTAACCACCCAAACGCAAAATTGACACAGTGTGTGACTGAAAAAAAATCCTAACAGCGGGAGAGAGATTTAGATATTAACGAGATGCCGAGCACAAAGTGTAACAGCAAAGAAGAAGAACAGGTTTAGAAAGGGAACAGATTTGGCTTCAAAATACAACTAGCAAGCTTCCAAACTCCTGTTCTCACCACATTTAGTGAAAATGAAAAGTGTTCTTCACAGAAAATTTCTGTAATAAAGGGGATGAAAGCACCACGTTGAGTTTGAGCCCGCATTAGCAGTAGAGGTTGTACAAAGAAGAAAAAAGATCAAGTGAAGAAGCCATCACGAAGACCGGACCACGTCACAAAAACGAGCAGTGTCCAGGACATTTAAAACCAACAAATTGACACGGTGATGTGACTGAACATACAGATATGACAAAGAGAGATTTAGAAAAACGGAAGGCAGAACCAAAGTGTAAACAGTCACAGATGAAGAAGAAACTTTACAATGAAAACAATTTCACAAACAGTTTCCGTCACAAAGCAAGCGGGAAACCCAGTGTGGTGAAAATTGGAAGCAGCTTTCAGAAAAGCCATCAAAAAAGGGTCAGAGGTTGTGCATGTGGAGGTGACCATTACCATTGCCAACACAGTCTGTGGAGCATTTGTAAACAAAAAGAAACTAAAAGTTGACCCCAAACAAAAAAGGCCCTTGTGGAAGAAGTAAAATGTCTGGGTGAGGAAGTGTATCTCTGAAGAGCAGTCATCGTTGAAAAAGATGACTTTGCAAAGAACTAACCCTTGAAAACAACACAAGTCATAACAGAGGTTATTGACGTTGATAAACAATCACCAACTGAAGACAGCATTGAAGGAAAGGGAAAGGTTAGAAAGCAAAGGAAAAAGATCACAAAAGTCGAGAAAACAGTTAGGACTGTATCAACTTCTGGAACAGAGATAATATCTTCACCAACAGATTCGGCTTTATCAATCTCCCAAACCACGAGTTTAAGTTGTAAGACTCAAATGAAAGAAATGTCTCCTCAAACTGAAATCAAAGTATCTGTCCATGAAGAGGTTGTTTCTGTCACCACACCAGATACAGATGTTGGCCAACTGGAAATTTCTGTCAAAAACAGAAGAGACAGTAGACACATTACTCTCTGTACAAGACAGCTCTGTCATTGAAAAGGAAGTAAAAACTACAGTCGCAGAAGATGATAATCAGTCCTTTGGATTTACACTGTCAACATTTAAATTTCCTACAATTTACTGCAAAAGAAGTTAAAACAGTGACGTCTACACAGGAATAACCCACCCAACTTGACGATGCGGGTAACGCAAGTAAAAATAACCACCCAGAACCACAACAATACAAGGTGAAAGAAAAGAATCTGAAACCGCTAAAGCAGTTCTGGAAGATACAGATAGCTCATTACAGACCACAGAGGATGTTTCACGGCAGAGGCTGAAGAAAAACAGAAACAGAATCATCAGAATGGAAACTACAAACATTCGAGCCCCACAAGATTCCAATACTTATAACATCTGAAGAAGATTCAAGAGTTGATTCTACCATAAAGTCCCAAGAAGTAGAAACTGTCACAAGAACTGAGCAGGTGACCACAGACATGTTAACCACCAAAACTGACACCGTTGATTTGACTGAGCATATAGTCAGACCAAAGAGAGAATTAGACACAACAGAGGCAGAACTACAAAGTGTAACAGCTACGGAAGTCATCGTCTCCCGAAGAGCTGCCATCACTTCAAAAAGATGACCTCGACAAAAAAATAGAGGTTGAAGCAACAAAAGTCATAACAGAAGCTATGCCGCTGCTAAACAATCATCAACTGATGAAAGTGTAGAAGAAAAGGTCAAGGTAAGAAAGCAAAAGAAAAAGATCACAAAGGTAGAGAAAACAGTTACCACTGTATCAACTTCTGGAACAGAGACAATCACTTCATCGATAGACTCTGCTTCATCAATTTCTCAAACTAAGAGTGAAGTTGTACAATCGCAAATTAAAGAGATCTCTCCAGATACTGAAATCAAAGTATCTTTCCATAAAGAGGTAGTTTCAGTTACCACACCAGATACAGATGTTGGCCAACTGGATGTTTCCGTCAAAACCCAAGAGACAGAAGAAAAAAATCACTGTCTGACAAGACAATTCAAAGATAAAAGGGGAAACTAAAAAACTACCACCACAAAAGATAAGAAAAGACCGGGGGATTTGTACTATTAAAAACTTCTCTTCTAGTGGCACAGAAGTTCAAGAAGAGACTTTTTACAGAGGCGGTGAAATTGTTGCACATGTAACACATTTGACGCTAACCCCCCAAACCAAAAAATTGACAATTTGATGTGACTAAAAAATTCCAAACCGGAGAGATTTGATATAAAAAGGGGCCGCTACAAAGTGTAACAGTCAAAGAAAAAGGGAAAAAGGCTTTAAAAAAAGGGAACATTTTTTGGTTTTCCAAAATACAACACAATTTCCAAACTCCTGTTCTCCCCCAACTTAGGAATGAAAGGTTTTGTCACAGAAAATTTCTGTAAAAAAGGAAATGAAACCCACTTTTGCAGTTGGACCCGCCAAAACTAGAGGTGTACAAAAAGAAAAAATATCATGGAAGAAGCCATACAGAAACTCGGAACTGTCACAAAAACTAGCAGGTGTCCCCCGACATATACCAAACAAATTGATCTGTTTTTGAAAAAACATACAGTAAGACCAAAGAAGATTTAGATACAACCAGGCAAGCTTCAAATGTAACAGTCACAGATGAAGAAGAAACTTTACAATGAAAACAATTTCACAAAAAAATTTCCGTCCCAAAGCAAGCTAAAAGCATGTGGTGCAATTGGAGCGCTTTCGAAAAGTCAAGGTTGTGCATGGGTTACCTTTAATTGCCAACACATCTGTGACACTGAAAACAAAAAAACTAAACTTGAAACCCAAAAGGCTTGTGGAAGAAAAAAAGGTCGGGGTGGGAAGTGTCATCCTGCAGAGCAGCCGTCAGTTGAAAAAGATACAGGGACAAAGAACAAACCCCTTGAAACAACAAAGTCATAACAGGGTTTTTGACGTGATAAACAATCACAACTGAAACAGCTTTGAAGGAAAGGGAAAGGTTAGAAAGAAAGGAAAAAGACCCAAAAAAAGTCGAGAAAACAGTTAGGACTGTATAACTTCGGAACGAGACAATAACTTTCACCAACAATTCGGCTTTATCAATCTCCCAAATCAAGAGTGAAGTTGTAGAGACTCAATGAAAGAAATGTCTCCTCAAACGAAATCAAATTTCGTCCAGAAGAGGTTGTTTCTGTCACCACACCAGATACAGATGTTGGCCAACTGGACATTTCAGTCAAAACAGAAGAGACAGTAGACACATCACTCTCTGTACAAGACAGTTCTGTCATTGAAAAAGAAGTGAAAACTACATCAACGGAAGATGATAATAAGTCCTTTGGATTTACACGGTCAACATTCAAATTTCCTCAATTTACTGCAACAGAAGTTAAAACAGTGACTTCTACACAGGAACGCAGTGAAACCACCACCCAACTTGATGCTGCGGAAACGCATGTAAAAATAGCCACCCAGACTACAACAATACAAGGTGAAAGGAAAGAATCTGAAACCGCTAAAGCAGTTCTGGAAGATAGCTTTACAAAAGATGTCCTTGACAAAGAACTAACCCTTGAAACAACACAAGTCATAACAGAGGTTATTGACGTTGATAAACAATCGCCAACTGAAGACAGAGTTGAAGGAAAGGGCAAGGTTAGAAAGCAAAGGAAAAAGATCACAAAAGTAGAGAAAATAGTTAGGAGTGTATCAGCCTCTGGAACAGAGATAATAACTTCACCAACAGATTCGGCTTTATCAATCTCCCAAACCAAGAGTGAAGTTGTAGAGACTCAAATGAAAGAAATGTCTCCTCAATCTGAAATCAAAGTATCTGTCCATGAAGAGGTCGTTTCTGTCGCCACATCAGATACAGATGTTGGCCAACTGCACAATTCAGTCAAAACAGAAGAGACAGTAGACACATCACTATCTGTACAAGACAGCTCTGTCATTGAAAAGGAAGTGAAAACTACATCCACGGAAGATGATGATCAGGCCTTTGGATTTACACTGTCAACATTAAAATTTCCTCAATTTACTGCAACAGAAGTTAAATCAGTGACTTCTACACAGGAACGCAGTGAAATCACCACCCAACTTGATGCTGCAGTAACGCAAGTAAAAATAGCCACCCAGACCACCACAATAGAAGGTGAAACAAAAGAATCTGAAATCGGTAAAGCAGTTCTGGAAGATACCTTTACAAAAGATGACCTTGACAAAGAACTAACCCTTGAAACAACAGAAGTCATAACAGAGGTTATTGACGCTGATAAACAATCAACAACTGAAGACAGAGTTGAAGAAAAAACCAAGGTTAGAAAGCAAAGGAAAAAGATCACAAAAGTAGAGAAAATAGTTAGGAGTGTATCAGCCTCTGGAACAGAGATAATAACTTCACCAACAGATTCAGCTTTATCAATCTCCCAAATCAAGAGAGAAGTTGTAGAGACTCAAATGAAAGAAATGTCTCCTCAAACTGAAATCAAGGTATCTGTCCATGAAGAGGTCATTTCTGTCACCACACCAGATACAGATGTTGGCCAACTGGACATTTCGGTCAAAACAGAAGAGACCATAGACACATCAATATCTGTACAAGACAGCTCTGTAATTGAAAAGGAAGTGAAAACTACAGTCGCAGAAGATGATAATCAGTCCTTTGGATTTACACTGTCGACATTCAAATTTCCTCAATTCACTGCAACCGAAGTTAAAACAGTGACATCTACACAGGAAAGCAGTGAAACTGCCACCCAACTTGATGCTGCAGTAACACAAGTAAAAATAGCCACCCAGGCCACAACAATACAAGGTGAAAGAAAAGAATCTGAAACCACTAAAGCAGTTCTGGAAGATACAGATAGCTCATTACAGACCACAGAGGATATTTCACGGGCAGAGGTCGAAGAGAAAAAAGAAGGTACAGAAACAGAATCATCAGAATGGAAACTACAAACATTCGAGCCCCTCAAGATTCCAATATTTAAAACATCTGAAGAAGACTCAAGAGTTAATTCTACCATAAAGTCCCAAGAAGTAGAAACTGTCAAAAGAACTGAGCAGGTGACCACGGACATAATAACCACCAAAACTGACACAGTTGATTTGACTGAGCACATAGTTAGACCAAAGTCAGATTTAGATGTAACAGGGGGCGAGCTACAAAGTGTAACAATCACAGAAGAAACTGCTTTAGGCAAGGAAACAGATTTAGTTTTCAAAATACCACTAACAAGCTTCCAAATTCCTGTTCTCACAAAACTTAATGAAACTGAAAGTTTTGTTTCACAGAAAATTTCTGTTGTAGAGGAGGTTGAAAGCACCACAGTGCAACTGAAGTCTGTTGCAGCGGTACAGGTTGTACAAAAGGAAAAAACACCAGGTGAAGAAGCCATCACAGAAGACTCTGACATCGTCACAAAAACTAAGCAAGTGTCCTCCGACATTATAACCACTAAAATTGACAAAGTTGATTTGGCTGAGCATATAGTTAGACCAAAGAGAGATTTGGATACAACAGAGACAGAACTACAAAGTGTAATAGTTAAAGAAAAACATGCTGTAGACAGGGAAACAGATTTAGGCTTCAAAATACAACTAGCAAGCTTCCAAACTCCTGTTCTCACCACACTTAGCGAAACTGAAAGTGTTCTTTCACAGAAGATTTCTGTAATAAAGGAGGTTGAAAGCACCACATTGCAGTTGGAGCCTGCTTTAGCAGTAGAGGTTGTTCAAAAAGAAAAAGGAACAGGTGAAGAAGCCATTAGAGAAGACATAAACATGGTCATAAAAACTGAGCAGGTATCCTCTGACATTATAAGAACCAAAACTGACAAACTTGATTTGACTGAGCCTATAGTAAGACCAAAAAGAGATGTAGGCACAACAGAGGCAGAACTACAAACTATAACAATCAAAGAAGAAGAGCATGCTTTTGAAGAGACAGAAGATTTAGGTCAAGATAACATTGAAAACCTAAAATATACTGATGAAATAATCACAGTTAAGAAATCAAAAGGCTTAGAAGAAGATAAGGACAAAAGATCTACTTCATTAGAGGACATTTCTAGCAAAGAAGACATTTTTTCCAGAGAAAGTAAGAGAGTTTTGATACTTCAACATTCAGTTCCAGCGGTTGGTGTAACAGTTCTTCAAGAAAGTATTTCTATTACCGATGAAAATGTTCCTTCTACTGAAATGGGGTTAGTGGATAACTCAGAGGATGCATATAAGGATGTTTTCAATATAACAGTACAGAAAGATATCTTAATGCAAAAAGAAGATGCTTTGAAAGATGACTCCTCAGAAACGACACCCCAGTTTAAAGTAAGTAAGGCAGAAGTTATTAAGCATTCTATCAGAACAATGCCCATCATTGAAGATACTCAACAATATGTGCATGAGTCAACTACTGAACTATCAGAATCAAAACAGGATATAATCTTAGACTCTAATATTTCTCCAAAGATGCCAAGTTCTGAAATCGTTTTTCCAAAATTTTCAACACGAAAACTCAGTATTTCTGTTATGGAAGAAAGCATTAATATTGGAGGTGATGAGACTACAAGATCTTATGTTGATAAATCAACTCTTGGTGAAAATGCTTTAGTAGAAGGTGCGATAGGTCAAGAGTCTGTTAAGACTACTGAAGAAAATACTGAATCCCAAGGTTGGAAATTCCAAATTCCAGGACTGAGAATGAATATATTTAGCAAATCTGATAAAAAATCTAGCACTTTAACAGATTCAAAGGAGATCACGCCTGCTAAAGAGGAGACTGGGCATAAAGGAGCAAAAGAGGACATTTCAACAAACACCGACAATGAAGCCGTATTACCATCTGAAGAAAAACCTAAAAGTCCATTTAAATTACCATCATTTAAACTTCCTTCTATCAGTTTAAAGGCAAAGAAAGAAAAAAGTATTGATTATGGAGTTACGGATTCATCAACTCTAGGCATAGAAGCTAATAAAATGTCTTCTCAGCAAGAGTTGACTACTGAAATAAAAGTTAATACACCAAAATCAGAAGAAGTAGTGGAACAGAGTGTTTCTAAGACACACTCACTTGATTCTATTGTTCACATTCAGAAAACAGTCATTTCTGACGTAAATAAAGTGGTAATTCAGGAAACCTCTTCTGAAGAGGAAGTCAAAATCGAATTTCCTTATTTCAAAACACCTGTGATTTCTGCTATTTCTCCTGAAGATGAAATTTCCAAAATTGAAGACACAGAACAAAATTTACATCAAGTAGTAGCAATGACAACAGAAAATGAAGATGAACAGCGTGCTATCAAAAGTTCAAAAACAACGCTCCTTGAAACTAAAGTTGTAAAGTCAAGAGACAACTTGGAGGATACAGAAAATGACACATTTGTTTCTGGGAAAGAAAAGGACCTTCAAACCTCTGCCGAGCTAAAAAGTGAAGAATTAAAAAGTAAATCTACAAGAAAAGGTTTTAAATTATCATTCCCAAAAGTTAAGATGCCAGTTTTGGCATTGTCTTCAACACAGGATGAAAAGGACTCTTTTGATATTACTGCCAGCCATGATGGGTCTGGGTTTATTCTCCCTGAGTATGATATAACTGATGAAGTGAAAATAGAAGGTGTAGATATTAGCTGTGTTCCAAATAAGTCCGTCCAGGATATAACTGAAGCTGTAGACCCAAAAGACCCAGTGAGTGAAGCATCACAAGAAAAAAATCTGTCAGTTACGCCTAATTTGGAAAGTCAGAACAAAGTAATCACAGAAACACAGGAGACAAGAATGCTATTAAATAAGCATGAAAAGAAAGCTGTAGAGGATGTACAAACAGTCAAGTTCTCCCATATTAGCTACATCAGATTCAGTTTTCCATCACACGAAGGAACAATCAAGTCACCAACCCAAAGTGATAAAGATTTATATTCTGACAGCAGTTCGACAGAGATTTCAAGTGAATATGACAATGTGTCACCAAGTAGAAGATTTAACAAGATTAAGTTATCACCATTGTCTTCTGGAATTGTGAAAGAATACAACATATCCTCATCTGAAATGCAAACTCCATCCTATGGCTTTTCACTTTTTAAGGCCAAATTACCAGAGGTAAGCAGTACCATTAACATTCAAGAATCTGAATGTCAGAAAGGAGAAGAAAAAGTAGGCCACCCTGTCATGTCTGGGGAAATAGCTACAAAACCATCCCAGTCCATACAAACAATAGATGAACTTGATAGTAGTGAAAAATTTAAATCCTCCAAAGTCCATGTACCAAAGTTAAAGACATTTGCTTTCGGGGTTAAGTCACCTAGCCAATCAACTGTTGGTGTCCCAATACATTTAAAAGATGCAGGAGATGCCAAGACTTCAAATGATGACTTAATTTCTACAGCAGAAGAAAAAAGTATAAAGGAAAAAGAAACAAATAAAAAATCAGCAACCAAATTCAAGTTCTGGGTTCCGAACATTGGATTTTCATCGTCAGTAGATGAGACTGAAAGTACCAAAGGTGACAAGGAAGACCAAAAACAGGTAGACAGCAAGTTGGAAAAAGACTTTACAGCTACAGAGAAAGTTCCTTGGTATAAACTTCCCAAACTTGGATTTTCTACTGAGAAACAAAAATCTGTTGAGGTGGAAAAGCCTGAGAAATCGGAAGAGGTTCAACCAGAAAGTGAAGCCACAGAAGGAGCTTCAGCAGAAACAAATCAGGCACCTTTGGTAGAACCTGAGATCTTTAAGACAGAAAATGAAGACCTTGAAGGACATTCCACTGAGTGACCAAAATAACTGTGAGACAAAATGTATTATTCTTGTTTTATTTTTGAATTTCTTTTATTGATTTCTGTGACATAAAAAAACAAAGTTTATATTACACAAAGTTTTTGACAAAGTAAATCACAGTCCAATGGGAAAAAATAAATTGTGCTTAAATATTTACAGCTCTTATCTATTATATAACATAAAAAAGTAAAACTCTTGAAGCATAAAGAGTTTAAAGTGGTTGTCCGTTTTGAAAAAACCTTTTTTAATAGGTTACCTTGACAATGACCAGTACATACAGAATGTGGCTGCTTGGACCTCCAACACCAACGATCAACTCTAATCTATGAGGAAATTTATTTGCATGTGTTCAAACCCCATGCAGTGCCACTACAGGCAAAAAAGAAGCACTATGCCATTCCAACTGAAACCAAGTGGCTGTCTATGCAACGCATGAACATGCCTGGTCTTCTAGAACTGTTCTTTGTAGCCACTCTCCACTCTCATAGATGGAGGTCCAAAATTCTGTAGTAGGGTATTTGAAAATATTTTTTTTAAAACATGACAACCCCTTTAAGTTTACAAAAAAATGAACAAATACATTGCATTACTGATCGTGAGTGACATTATGTCTTAGAGTCCAACGTTACATTCACAATTATTCAGGTTCCAGTGCGCAAATCTTGCAGCAGCCTTGATTGATCCAGATTTCCAGAAAGCTTCATCTAGTGATTTAAATTCTGGATTTAAATGTCTTCTCACCAGAACAGTCACTTGATGTCGAGAAACGATCCAAAAATGTAGAGTACTACTAAGAATTACAAATAAAGAGCCCCACTGCCCGGTTATTGGCATTGTCTGTCAGTGCAGTATCCACTGATTCCAATACTTTATATATGTATATATAGCGAGAGAGAGAGAGAGAAAATAAAGACAAAATGGACATACATCCCTTCAGCCGGACCTCCCAAAATTAGTCCTGCTAAGAAACTGTAGTGCACACTTATAGACCATTGCTGCTAAAGTCTTTACTTCCCTTTACTTCCCTTTTACATGTCTGTACTTCTAAAGCCTCCTTACATATAGAGTATTTTGCTAGAGGAATGGTTCCTATGTTGAGGCTGTTCTTCCATCAGTGTTTGCAGTGTCCCGATGTGGCAATACGAGGGTTTGAACTGTACGGATGATGGTATGTGTGGCACGATAAGATCCTTGCTTCCCTCCAACTCCCACATTTATGATTCTGTGGTGATTTTTATGATGATGGGAGTATCGTCCCTGCTTGGGATGATTATTCTTATCACGTAACTTCTCACCATTTATAACATGACAAACACTGTCCTGCATCCCACGGACATTTTCGTGCTGTGTGTTGTCTTCGAGTGGCTCCCTCTTGTTATGCCATCATGGACCTGCTTGCTACGAAGCAGCTTCCTCCCACTAGCATGCTACTTTATATAACAGGATGGATTTGTTATCGGTCACCTTTATTATTTGTCATATTTCTCTACATTTATTTCACATTTTTCTATACAGTGTTATATTCGTTGTTGCTGTTTTTGCCCTAAAACTCTCACTCCAATTTTTTAATTATTTTTTTCACTACTCTCCGTCTTTTTTCTACAGTTTTCCATCATATTTAGATTTCTTAGCAGGATCCCATGAAAAAGTTGCAGCAAAATCCCATAATTTCCATGACGCATGCATCCACAATGTTTCCCTCTTGAGGACAAAGTCTCACAGGGGTCCAAATTTTTGTAATTGCTGCTAAATGTCCATGACTTTTTTCCCATAGGCAAACGTTGAGGATTTGTGTGACGGGAAGGAATGCTGCGATTATACTGTGACCACCAGGCAACCAAATGTTGTCGTGGAGCATGTCCTAACAGATTTGTCAAATAGATAGTCTCCTTCTCTCTCGTTTATATATATATATATATATATATATATATATATATATATATATATATATATATATATGTCACTAAGATTTTTTTTATTTTTAAATTTAAAATATTGCCCTTGCTGTAAGGTGCAGAAATCAAAATCACCTGTATAAGTAAAAATATATAGTGTGTTAGCTCCAAACTTTGCTTGGACCATAATTGCGACAATGACATCTGCAGACTAAAAAGTGTACTGCAATACACTATACTATACTATAAAAAGTGTACTGCAATATACAGGCAGTCCTTGACTTAAAACATTCCAACTTACATCTGTCCCCTAGCTACAACCGGAGACTTATGGTGAATGCTGGCACTTGTAGTTCCATGCTCCACAGTAGATAGCAGCTGTGGAACGGCAAGTTCCAGCATGCCACAGCAGCATATGAGGTGAAATCTTCTTAACAGGGGCACAGACAGCAAAACAAGTGTAAAAACCCTTCCCTGCATTATCCAAAACTAAAAAAGACCCTTTTGTTCGGGAGTTACATTTATTAAATATATCTGTTCCAACTTACATAGAAATTCAACTTATTGTATGTGTATATATACATATATATATATATATATATATATATACATACATATATATATTACACATTACAAAAAATAGTACAGAAAATCCAAATCCGTTTATATTACAATTCCATAAATATTTGACATTTTTTAAAGAAGTGACTGTGACTATACATAACGTTCTTTCCATTTGGAGGAATGATACAGTTATTGAAATGTGTGGGGCTGCAATAGCTTGAAAGATTTATATGTCCTAAATAATGCAATTCAGGGGCACTGAAAAGTTTTGCGCCAATGGAGAAGAAGCCTAGCTATGCCCCAATTGCAACAACTTTAACTTGCATAGATCTTCTATTTCCCTTTTTCACCAAAAAGGGAACGGATTCTAGCATAAGAAAAAAGTGGAATATTCCCAAACTTTTCCTGTGTTAGGATATGTTCTGAATATTATTGATTGATAGTTATTGTGCATGCAGTCTTAATGGGAATTAAAGGGTACCTATAGTTTCACTCATCCAAAAATGTATGCTGATCAGTTTCTTAATTTAGCTTTAAAAGGGTTGAAGCTCTATTTTTTTTTCTGACATAGACCTTCAGATACTCTCCACAGCTGTAGAGTTAAATGATAAAATTCTGGCTGCTTTCAGCCACCACTAGGGGGAGATAACTGTCGACAGATTTACTGAGCTGCAACTGTACTTCATTTTACTTTCGGAATCTCTTAAAAGTGTAGAGAACCTTATGTTGTTTATGGTCTAGTCCTCTTAAGCTTCTCCTTATCTTTGCCTAAGTCAACCAGATTTCATCATTTTATTAACTGTAAGGATTTAAAGTTCTGATCATGGGGACAGGCACACTTTAACTGGGCAATAATAAGGGTTAAACACAATGATTTTGTAAATTTAAAAAAATGTTTAAGTAATAGATGTTTCTTATGTAAAATGTAATAAATCTTTAATTTTGCTACATTTCAATTACATGAACTGAAATACATTTGCACAGATTGACCTCATTATTGAAAGGTTGTCCGAGATTAGAAAAAACAGCGGCGCTCTTGTAAGTTGTGTTGAGTCTCCACGTTTGAAGTGAATGGGGCTAAACGGCAATGGCATGCACAGTCCATAGACAAGAGTGGCGCTGTTTTTTGGGGGGGAAAGACAAGCAGACCCTTTATTCTTTGCTTTCGCAACTCTCTTAATGGTTTACACACGGCGGGTAGAACTTCTTATTGTATGGGGTGCACAATTAAACTGGTGGAGTGTGTCTACCAAGTGTATATTTTCCATTTAATGTGAATATAAATCTACCTCTCATGTTACGGAGGAATGTAAAATTTTATTCTACCAAAAATATATAGCAAAAAATGATGAAAGCGGATAGTACTAATGGATTGCCTTGTGTATGTATCTCTAGATTATGCCATCACTTTATGATTAGTCAGTGGCAACTTTATGATTCGAATTCTGGAACCCCTATCGATCCTTAGAATGAAGGAGCCACAGTGTTGGTGCAGCACTCCCCTTCTAAGTGCAATGCAACAGTGTCCCTGGCCGTATTGTGATACACCAGCACTGCAGCCCTTTCATTCTCAAAACCAGTGATGGTCCCAGAGGTCAAACCGTCACCAATAAATGTCCCATTGATATACCATCACCTTTTAAGATGAAAACATCCCTTTAAAGGAGTTGTGCCCCAACAGACATTTACCACGTATTCACAGGATAGGTGATAACGGTCTGATCTCTGGGGGTCCCACCAACGGAATTCCCACCAATGGCTTAAATGGGGACTCCAACATAGCGAAGCACTGGACTTTGCTATCTCCGTCGGGGGAAGAGTGGGGGACTTGGGGCCCGTGTTTTAGTGATCAGTGGAGGACCCAATGGCGGGATGCCTAGGAATCAGACATTTATCACCTTTCCTGAGGATAAGTGACAAATCCCTACAGTGGCACAACTCCCTTAAGGCCCTATTGATCATGGGTCGTTATGTGGTAGCTAAGCCAGTGCTGGAAACATCTCTGCTTTCACTTGCTATAAGCAGGCAAGTTATAGTAAGATCTTTCAGAGAAATATTTGGCCGTAAAAGCATTCTAACACCATCTTATGTCTATTGTGAGCATTACTATTAAATGTTTAGCTAAACCACCATCGATCCTGTTGAATAATCCCATCAATATTCCTTCGATGGCCACATCTACAGTGCCTCTTGGTTACCTGTCGATGGGATATAGGATATTTATATTAAATGTCTTCCAAAAGCGTGTTGTTAATAGCAATAGACTTCTCCGCCTATAAGTCAGCATACCTATATATCACTATATACCAACGTGTGTACTAAAAATATAAATTACCGTATGCTGCTGCTTGCTTATAGATTGTATATGAGGAATGTGTTGTGTTTACCCTGTAGGATTTCAATTCTGATCCCTCATTTAACCAAAGATATTATATTCCAATAAATTGGACTGTGCCTATGCTGTGACCTGTATCTGAGCTTATCAAACAAAATATTCTGTAATATACAAGCTTTAGGGAAGGTGTCAATGTTCTTGTTTCAATATTCTGTATGTCTACAACATGAAATATTTCATCACTATATAAAAATAAAGAGCATATGTTTTTATATTAATTGTGTTTTATTTCTCCGTCATTGTGTTTTTTTATTAAAACATTGCAAAAATAATATTGTTGTGTAAAGGAGAACCTTTTAGACTGATGCTTAGAGGTGCTTGGTATGCGCTTTATGTGCCGGACACAAAAGTACTGTTTACAATGCCTTTGTGTCCGATATGTAAGTCGTATAGGCAGAGGCGTAGCTACAGGAGGGGAAGCGGTAGCAGTCCCTACCGGGCCCTGCAGCCTGAGGGGGCCCAAAAGCCTTTCTGCCACATAAGAAAACACCAATATTGTAAATGGCGCATGGTAACTGGGGGGCCTCAATTCACTTTTTGCATTAGGCCCAAGAGCTTGAAGTTACGCCTCTGCGTATAGATTAGGTAAATAGAGCAAATATAATCCATTTCAGCCTACATTTTCTCTATAGATTCCTATTCTGTCATGGCTCTGCTAAAGTATCCGTCAGGATAAATTTTTCATGGCATCCTGATGGATAGCACAAACGGAGGCCTTACAGATGTTGTGAATGGGGCATTACATTAGGGCCCAAGAGCACAAAGTTTGCCTTTATGGCTACATTTAAAGCAGTTGTCCAGGCATACTTACCAACTTGATCTGATATTAGGTGTGTACAAATACAACTCCCCGCGGAGTGATACAGTTGCCAAGGCAACCATCCAACACCCAGCAACTATCATACATGGGTCCTACTCCAAATAAAGGAGGTATACCACAAAAGACATTTATTACCTATCCTGTTATGCATCCACATATAAAGGCATACCTCCCAACTGATGGCCCAAGAGGGACAGCAATGGATCCAATTTTTATTGCATAGTGAAAAATTTTAAATGAAAATATCATCGGAATATAGACATTTTTAAAAAGGTTTTCTCACTACAATGATTAGCTTTTAACATGTAAGGAAAGGTTACTGAAGACTAAATACATTGCTTTCTTGATTTTTCTTTGGTCTGGAGATAAAGAAGAGTTTATCTCCTCTTACAACACACAGGGTTCTCTGGTTATGACCATCTCTCACCACTTCTCTCTCCTCTGTCTCTTATCTCTCATTGCTCTAAGCTGACGTTAGTCAGTCTGTCCATGACGAGTCACCTCCTGCAGAGTCTTATCTCTAGCTACATACTTTGAAAGCTTTCTATTTAGCTAAGTAAACACTCTTTAGAGCTTTGCAGCCTATGTGATACGCTGGCATGAGTGCAAGAGATTTATAAAGTGTAACAGAAATAACAAAGCTGATGTATCAATCCCTGCTACAGATCCACCCACAGCCTGACCAGGAAGTGTGATTCTAAAGCTGTCTGTGGCTCAGTGAAACTGCAGGGTGAGAAAACCCCTTTAATGGGATGGTCCCACTACAGACATTGATGGCATATCGCTAGGATATGGCATCAATATTTGATAGGTGCGGGACCCGAAGGTGGGACCAGGACCAATCTCCTAAACAAGGTCCGAAACCTCTCCATTATGAACGGAGAGTAGGTCGGGACTCTCCACTAGACTTGAATAGGAGTTCTAAGTTTAGCAGAGCATCACCTTTCAGAATGGAGAGGTTTCAGGTCTTGTATAGCAGATAAGTCTGGCTCGCTCTGAGAGAGAGACACTTGGGGGTATGTAGGTATGTATAAAGAGGTTGTCCAGGGATACTTTCAAGCTTTATCTGACACTGGTTGTGTTCAAATGCAAGAGCACATAAAGCAGTACCATTGCCAATGCAACCATCCAACACCCACCAACTATCATACACTGGTCTTATTCCAATTAAAGTGGTTGTGCCACAAAATAAGTGACAATCCTATCCAATCCTGTGGAAAGCTGATAAATGTCTTGTGGCACAACCCCTTTAGCCCCTTACCAACATTTGACGTTTCAGTACATCATAACACCGGTAAGGTTGTATGGAGCGGGCACACTCGCTAAGCCCAAGCCATACACGATGGGTCCTGGCTGATTATTACAGCTGACACCCGCCACTAACAGCAGGGAACGGAGCCGGCTCTGATCCCTGCTGTTTAACCCTCCATATGCTGCAGCGATTGCGGTCATGGCAACTAAATAAATGAGAAACAGTGCTGTGCACCATCCTTCACTATGATTGCAGGGTGCTGATCAGTTACCATGACAACAGTAAGCCTAATAAAACCTTCCATAGCCACCATGTAATCACTTCTATTAATTCCTTTCAGAGGCAGGAAGTAATATAACTCAAATTTTTGCATAATGAATAATTTATATAATAGAGAATGGTATACAAGTGATCGTTCCCCCTAGTATGCAAAAAAAATCTAAACATATTAAAAGTTCAAATCACCCCCTTTTGTCATTTTTACAAATAAAAGAATTAAAAAAAGTTACACATAATTGGTAAAGACCGATCTATTAAAATATAACATAATTTATCCTGCCCAAATAGGGTTTTTTTATTAGTCAGTTCACGTAAAAATTGGAATAAAAAATTATCCAAAGCCGCCTGTCTCCCAAAATGGTGCCAATAAAAACTACAATTCAACCTGGAGAAAAGCACCATTATTTAGGTCTATAGGTGGAAAACCCCAAAAAATTATTGGTCACAGAAAATGGCGCCGCATCACAGAGGTAAAAAATATTTGTATTTTGGAAAATATTGGAATAAAAAGTGATCGGTCACTTGCATCCCAAAATTGTACCAATAAAAACTACACTTCAGCCCTCAAAAAGTGAGAACTCACTCAGGTCCATAGACTGAAAAAAATATATTGCTTGCAGAAAATGGCACTGCAGTGTGAATTTAAAAAAAGAAAAACTTTTTTTTTATTTTTTAAAAAGTACTAAAACACTAAAACAGAAACCCTACCTATTTGGTATCACCGGAATCGTATCGACCTGCAGAATACAGATAACACATCGTTAATACCAAAGAACAACATAAAAACAAAACCCCCGCAAACATGGCAAGTACGTTTTCTTTCAAATTTCACCTTTTTTAGAATTTTTTTTCTTCAGTTTCCCAGTGCATTACATGGTACGGTCAATGATACTACAGACAGTCCCTGACTTACAACGTTCCAACTTACATCTGTCCCCTAATTACAAACAAAGACTTATGGGGAATGCTGGCACTTGTAGTTCCATATTCCACAGCAGATAGTAGCTGTGGAACAACAAGTTCCAGCATGCCACAGCAGCACATGAGGTGAAAATGAGGTGAAATCTTCTTAACAAGGGCACGGACAGCAATACAAATGTAAAAACCCTTCCCTGCACTATCCAAAATTAAAAAAAATATTTTGTGCTGTTCTGAGTTAGATACAAATTCAATTTAAGAACAAACCTACAGTCCCTATCCCGTTCATAACTCGGGGACTGCCTGTACTTAAAAAGTACATGTTGTCCCGCAAAAAACAAGCCCTCATATGTCTGTGTAGATAAGAAATAAATCTAAAAAATAATTTATGGCTCTTGGAAGGGGAGAAGGAAAAGAAATGAAGAGCCATATTATTATGACCACACGCTGGGAAGGGGTTAATGGGACTGTATTCCTGGACAAACACTAATGTCAGCACCCCAACTCCACAGAGTTCTTATGAACCTATACGGTTGTGTAGTGATGGGGGAGGGCGTGCGGTCGTAAATACAGTCGTTATAAGCGGCCATATTACAGCTGTCTAAAACCGAGCTCAGTCTCCTCAGGAAGATGGGCCCAAAACAAATACAAATGCATTAAAATATATGCAAACCGTCAAAGCTTATTATTATTATTATTATTATATATGTATATACACAGCGCAGCTTACTATGCACTCATCACCTCACATAAAACCACAGGTCTGTGGGAGCAGCGCTGGGGAGTGAGGTTTTTGTTGCCCTTAGCAACCAATCACAGGGCAGAGTACAGGAAGTGAAAGCTGTTCTGTGATTGGTTGCTATGGATGATGTCATAAACAAATAAGGCATAAGATAGAGCCACTGCCCATAGCAACCAATCAGGATCCAGCTCTTAGTTTCCCAGCATAGATTGCCCAAAGAAACAAGTCATCTGATTGGCTGGTGTGTAGAGGCTTTGTGCCTGACATTAGATGTGGGTTGATGCTATTGCTCACAGTGACTGTACTGCATATATATAAATTTTATAAAACACACTTACTCACAGTGGCTGTATACTATGTGTATATACATGTACTCACAGTAGCTGTATACTCTGTGTATGTATGTATATATATATATATATATATATATATACACACACACACATATATGTACTCACAGTGTCTGTATACATGCACTCACTGGCTGTATACTGTGTGTATATATGTACTTTGTATGTACACATGTATATGCTTTGTATATACACATGTAATCTCAGCGCTTGTATACTGTATATATACACATTTACTCACAGTGGCTGTATATATACACATGTACTCAGTTTCTTGTTTTAAATTTTATAAATTTAAAACATGTTTCTCACAGTGGCTGTATATATACCATAGTTGCCAACTTTTGAAAGTGAAAAAGCAGGAGACTCTAGTGGGCGGCGCGCGTAGCGCGCCGCGGCAAAAATTTGCATGGACACGCCCATCTTATCGGTATGCCACGCCCCCTTCAAAAAGCCACACCCACTCCACCTAACTGCATAACGGGCTTTGGAAGAAAGCCCGGTGATGCCCTTATAGCCAGGTAGTAGCCCCCCATAACCAGGTAGTGCCCCTTACAGGCTGGTAGATGCCCCCTTGTAGCCAAGTAGATGCCCCCTCTGTAGCCAGGTAGAGCCTAAATTTGTGAGCAGGTAGATGCCCCCCTTTGTTAGCCAGGTAGGTGCCCCCCTTTGTTAGCCAGGTAGGTGCCCCCATTGTTAGCCAAGTAGTGCCCCATCTGTTAGCCAGGTAGTGCCCCCATTGTTAGCCAGGTAGTGCCCCCATTGTTGCCAGGTAGTGCCCCCTCTGTTGCCAGGTAGTGCCCCCATCTTTTAGCCAGGTAGTGCCCCCATCTTTTAGCCAGGTAGTGCCCCCATTGTTTGCCAGGTAGTGCCCCCATCTTTTAGCCAGGTAGTGCCCCCATTGTTAGCCAGGTAGTGCCCCATCTGTTAGCCAGGTAGTGCCCCCATTGTTTGCCAGGTAGTGCCCCCATCTTTTAGCCAGGTAGTGCCCCCATCTGTTAGCCAGGTAGTGCCCCCATCTGTTAGCCAGGTAGTGCCCCCATCTGTTAGCCAGGTAGTGCCCCCATCTGTTAGCCAGGTAGTGCCCCCATCGTTAGCCAAGTAGTGCCCCCATCGTTAGCCAAGTAGTGCCCCCATTGTTAGCCAGGTAGTGCCCCATCTGTTAGCCAGGTAGTGCCCCCATTGTTGCCAGGTAGTGCCCCCATTGTTGCCAGTAGTTGCCCCCTCTGTTGCCAGGTAGTGCCCCCTTTGTTAGCCAGGTAGTGCCCCATCTGTTAGCAGGTAGTGCCCCTTTGTTGCCAGGTAGTGCCCCCATTGTTGCCAGGTAGTGCCCCTTTTGTTGCCAGGTAGTGCCCCCTCTGTTAGCCAGGTGATGCCCCCATTGTTGCCAGGTAGTTGCCCTCTCTGTTAGCCAGGTAGAGCCCCCTAAAGCTAATAAAATAAAATAATAAAATCCACTCACCTCACCAGGCTCCTGCAGCGCGGCCGCTCCCGACCGTATCTACTTCAGCGGCGCTGGGGGAAGGGAGAGCCGCCGCGCGTCATCCCTGCAGCGCGCGTCACTTCCCCCTGCGCCGTGAACTGTATGTACGGCGCACACACCGGCGCCGGATATACAGGGGGAGGAGCAGGAGGGAGCGATCCCTCCTGCCTCCTCCCCGCACAGTGAGACCGCGGGCGGGTGAGCGGCCGCTGCGGCCGCTGCACCCGCCTGTAGGAGCGGTCCCGCGGCGCCAGAGTAGCGCACCAGCGCTACTCTTGCGCCGCGGTAATTTTTTAAAAGGACCCCCGCCGCCTGCAGGCGGCGGGAGGAATGCCAACTCCCCCGGGAGGGGGGGAGGGGACCCCAAATAGCGGGACCCCCCCGCCAAAAACGGGAGAGTTGGCATGTATGATATATACACATGTACTCACAGCGCTTGTATACTGTATATATACACATGTACTCACAGTGCTCGGCCGCACAGGTCAGTGAGAATACCCGGGTGGGTGAGGCGGGCGGGCGGCCGCGATGCCCGTCTCACCCGCATGTAGGAACGGCGCGGAGGGTATATACACACATGTACTCACAGCGCTTGTATACTGTATATAAACACATGTACTCACAGTGGCTGTATGCTGTATATATACACATGTACTCACAGTGGCTATATATATGAACATGTACTCACAGTGGCTGTATATATACACATGTACTCACAGTGGGTGTATACTGTATATATACACATGTACTCACAGTGCTTGTATATTGTATATATACACATGTACTCACAGTGGCTGTATATATACACATGTACTCATAGTGGCTGTATACTGCATATATACACAAGTAATCACAGTGCAAGTATACTGCATATATACACATGTACTTACAGTGGCTGTATGCTGTACATATATACACACGTACTCACAGTGGCTATATATAGGAACATGTACTCAAAGTGCTTGTATACTTGATATATACACATGTACTCACAGTGGCTGTATACTGTATATATACACATGTACTCATAGTGGCTGTATACTGCATATATACACATGTACTCACAGTGGCTGTAAAACTGATTATACACATGTATACAGTGGCTGTATACTTTATATAACATGTCTACAGTGGCTGTATACTGCTTATAAACATGTACTCACATTGGCTGTATATGTATATATCACTGTACTACGTGTTTTTTATATGATATTTTAACATGTACTTAAGTGGCTGTATATAACACGTACTCCCTGCTTGTATACTGCATTTACCTAGTTGCACTTTTGAAAATGGAAAAGCGGGAAAAATAAAAAAAATTTACAGGGGACCGCCCATCTTTTTTTGTGTAAACACCCCCCTTTAAAAAAAGCCACACCACTCCACCAAACTGCATAATGGTTTGGAAGAAAGCCAGGTAGTGCCTTATGCCGGGGTACCCCCCCATAACCGGGTAGTGCCCCTTACGGGCGGTAGATGCACCTTTAGAAGCCAGGTAGTTGCCCCTTTGTATCGGTAGTTGCCCCCTTTTGTTAGCCGGGTAGTTCCCCCCCTTTAGCCCAGGAGGTAGTTCCCCCTTTAAAAAACCAGGTGTTCCCCCCCTTTGAAGCCAGGTAGGTAGTGGCCCCCCTTTAGAAGCCGGTAGTTGCCCATTTAGTACCCAGGTAGGTAGTCCCCCCCCTTTGTAGCCAGGTAGGTATTGCCCCCTTTAGTACCCGGGGTAGGTATTGCCCCTTTAGTAGAAAAGGTAGTCCCCCCTTTAGTCCCAGGTAGGTGTTCCCCCCTTTAGAACCAGGGTGGGTATTGCCCCCTTTAGAAGCCAGGTAGTCCCCCCCTTTAGTAGCCGGTGGGTAGTTGCTCCCTTTAGAAGCCAGGCAGGTGTTCCCCCGTTTAGAAGCCAGGGTGCCCCCTTTAGTAGCCAGGTAGATATTCCCCACTTTAAAAGCCATAGTCCCCCTTTAGTAGTCGGGTAGGTAGTTGCCCCCTAAGAACCAGGTAAGCCCCCTTTAGTACCCGGGAGGAGTTGCCCCTTTAGACCCAGGTAGTAGTGCCCCTTTATAGCCAGGTAGAGCCCCCCTTTAGCTAATAAAAATAAAATAATAAAATCCATTACCCTCACCAGGCCCCGCGTCCGGACACCCCCATTCCTCAGCGACGCAGGGGAAGTGGTCAGGGCGCGTCACCCCCCCTGCACCGCTGATGTTGTACGGGCGCCCCGGCCCGGGTAATTCCAGGGGGAAGGGGAGGGGGACATCCCTCCTGCCTCCCCCTCACAGCGAATTGCACCACCCCTATCGCGCCGGGGGTAATTTAAAGAACCCCCGCCGCCTGTCGGCGGCGGGAGGAATGCCAACTCCAATAGCGGGACCCCCCCGCCAAAAGCGGGAGAGTTGGCATGTATGATTACAAATGTACTCACATGGTGCATATATAAAAATGTCTCACGTGCTTTATACTAAACCCCCCCTCCACATTTAATGAACCACTCGGTTATTAGGGAAACCTGCTGTATGCAGTCCCCTGCTGCCAGGGAAGAGCAATCGATCACTGCTCGGCAATTGCATTTATTGTTGGGTCTCTTTTTAGCTCCATACTTGACATATTTTACCTTGTGCAATATTAGTAAATGGAAATACATGAAATATCCTGTCAGGTTCTCTCAGTTTTGCAGCCACATTACCATCTGCTGTTGAAAATACTCAACTTTGTAGTCATTTATAAAATAAAAAAAATAAATAAAAAAAAAAGCTGCAGTAAAGAACGGAACAACTACAATGTCTACAAACATAGCAGTGTGAACAGCGTCTACTAAAAAACAAACACTGTGTGTGTGGGAATTGCAGATAAAAGCTACAACAGTTTTCACCTGCTGGAACAGCAGAAGATGGTGACATGCGGCTTATACTACACCGCACAGCAGTTTTGGTGAATTTACCTCATGCCTCTGGCAGCGAGCAACCACATAGGAGTACATGTTATTCATGAGTTACCGCTTGCCCACCCGCTGATGACGGACAGTTCTCACAGTGAGGCTGGACTCACAGGTTGCACCTTTTTTAACACACCAAAACCCCATGCAACAATAAAAAAGCATGCATTTGTTTTTTTAAATCTACCCAAATTTCATGTGTTACAATTTTGTTAAATATGAAATTGCTTGCTTTTTTGTAAGAAAAATTAGTGCATTTTTACCGCCTGCATCTTTGAGGCCTTTTTTTAAACCCTTGGACCTTGTTCCCGTCTACATTTGGCTTGATTTCAATTGGGTTTTTCGGCTACATCCACATTTGCGGTGGAGGTTCTGTTAGGAGCCTCCATCGCAAGTCCTGGGAGAAGTTCTAGGTAGAAAATGGTCAATCAGTGGTGGGCAGGTAAGCTCTGCAGCGATCGTGAATATTGTGGACTCATCTCTGGTAGCGTAGACCACACACTGCCAAAGTTAAAAAGTAGATTTTCCAGTGTAAGTTATGGAATCAGTGACAGACCATTGGAAACAGCATCTGTTCCTACCTTATGCTGTAGTCAGCGAAGGCAGCATTAGCAACGTGAGAGGTTCCTTGTAACGGCAGGAGCTCAACTATATCAGATTCAGCAGGACATTCCCAAATTAGGCCTGGTTCACATCTGCATCAGATGTTTAGTTTGGAGCCTCCTACACAGAGGTGGAAACAGATCATTTCACGACAGACCTGATTGGAAGCCAATAGACCCCATTGACTACAGTCAGTCAGGTTTCTGTCATGCCAACGGAAAAAATATTGCTGCATGCACCTTTTTCTGTCATTTTTAATGGAATCTGCACCGGAGGCACCAAACAAGACCTCAGGCGCAGATGTGAACCTTGCACAACACAAAATCAGCAGCACTCTACAGGCACTAAAAAAGGTCAAAGAGGACATAATAATTTTTTGGAAAAGCATTACTGCTACTGTGCAATATATGAAAATTCTGGAGGTTCTTATTGTACATTTTTGATCAAAACTGTAAATGCCCACCTACCGCGGCAAGGTGACCTCAATTCAGGTGGGAAGCTGTGGTACATGCTGCCTCTCCTGGTGTCTGTTCAGACCTCCACACTTCAGGGAGTTAAGATTCCAGCTATAACCTGATCTGATTAAGGAACCTGTGCAGGAGGATGGAGTGTACAGACCAAGATGGGAACCATCTGTGCTGACCATATATTTTTTTTTTAACCTTGCCTCACAGGCCTTGTCCAAGGAAATCTGCCACATATCCTGCTGTTGTGTACTAGTCCCAGCTGCATGTACAGAAATGGGCTCAAAGGTCTCACATCATGCTCACCTCCTGGAGCCTTTCTCCTATAGATACTTCATCCCTCTATTTGCTACCATTCCCATCATTATTGACAACAGACATGTCACTCTCCACGAGAAGTTTAAAGAAGCCAATGCGAATACAGTGCTCTTCCCTCCACCCTGCCTGGAGGACACTCCTGTGAGCTTAGCAACACAGCTGGGAGTTGCATACTTCCAAACCTAAAGCAACACCGAAGGGACAAGAAAACAGACCATGAAAAGCGAATGGTGATGTTAACCCTAGGTGTACGGGATGGTTACCCCTATGGGCTTGTGAGAGTATGGTGAGAGGCTTCATGATGACCCCATTGCTGTAGGACATGGCACAGCGATAAATGCACACACAGTAAATTGCAATACTAAACGTAGAAACCTTGCAAGAGGCACTTATGCTTGGCAGTTGAAGAGAACATATATACAAGTTTGATATCCATGGCAGTCCTCACAAGGATGTACAACACAACACTTATTTACAACAGTTAAGGTTGGTGATTCTGAAGTGACCTCCCCAGATAACCTTCTCAAATTACTAGATGCTGGTATCAAGGGTTCAGTTTTAGGCTATGTTCACACGATGTACTGCGGCACCGAAATTACGCTGTGTGAACATACGCTTATACAATCTGCTCTTTCACGTGCTACTCATTCTTGCTCACTCTCACCCACCTTGGTATACATACTCCTCTACTGCTGCCCTCCTCACTTGTCTCTCTCACAGAGGTTGCCTGTCAAGTCACCCATGGAAATCACCTGGCATCACTCAAAGGGCCAACATGCCCATAAGGCCTCGTTTACATCAATATTTTGAGTCTCCATCAGTGGAATCGATCAGGACATCTTGAAAACTGTTTCCCCACATCTACTGCAGGGAAGTCGCAGTTTTATAGTCGCAGTTTGTTTGAACTATGTTGGCTTGATATCTCTGATCATGTACGTTTTATGTGCCAGATACAAAAGCAAGGCAAACCACATTTTTGCGTCTAGCACGTAAAGCACATATAGTTGGGACACGGGACAAATGTAGTGTAAAAGAAACTGTAGAATCATATGGCTCCACTGCTGTTTATGATACCTTGTTGGGGTACCCCGATGGATACCACCAATGGAGCCCAAAAACGTGATGTGGATGAGGCCTAATACAGACTGATAGAGACTGCGTGCCACAGTACATGGTCCATGCCTGCTGTTCTGTACATACACCTGATTTGTTTCAGGGTTTTGTTGATGCACGTAACACTTGGTAGAATATAATCAAAGCAAATAAATACCATAGTGCATGAAAAAATGATTTATTACATTTTATGGAAAATTAGATAAAATAGTAATCTATTTTGTCTCAAAAACAAACATTACCACTTTTGAACATAATGTACACATAAAGTGAAAATAAATTACCAATCAAAATGAACAAAAAAGGATTGAGTCATGACATTTTCATCCGTCAAATATTGTAGTTTAGGTACGTCGGCGGGTGGAGAGACAAAAAAATTCAAGTTTTACATTTACATTTTTTTTTTTTTATTGTTAGGTTGCATTTTTGTACCATGCAAATGGAATAACCCAGTGGATACCTCCGAAAATTAAATACAGCAGCAAGACAGTACAACCGGATGATGTTGCAATGCATAGCATCGCAAGCCCTCTTCAACTGAAGTGTGTATAGAGGCACAATATTTTCAGCATGGCCACATCTAAACCTAAAAAAAAAATTCTATTTTTTTTCTAGATTTGACACAATACCATTAAAACAACAGGTTTCATATTTTCTAAAAGGCAATATACAGAGTACTGGAAAGCATAAGCAGAATTGTCTCTCATGCATTAGGAACATAAACATTTATTCATTTACATAAACCACTTGTAAAGAATTGTCGATTTTCCACTGTTGTGCAATAACAAAAATACCACGTTCTCATAGAATATTTTTGAAGTATTAATCAAATCATTCCTTTTTTATACATTACCCTTTATCTAATATTCAAGTACCCAGGATGAGAATGAATCTTAACATGTCTAAGATAATCACACAAAAAAAAGAGAATTTAAAAAAAAAAAAAAAAATTAGGTAACTTAAAAATATTACAGTCATTTTATAATTAGTGCAAGAATTGGAAGAATAGAAAATAACGTGACGGCAGAAAACTAAACTTAAATTGGAAGGACTTGGCTTAAGGCATCTCAGATGCATAAGTACTGAGGAATGGACTAAATTCCTACAATGCAGCAATAGATTTGAGATTTTTTTTTTCACTGAATATGATTAAAGTATCTTTTTATACCTTAACTTAAAAGTGCATCAATGAACTACTGCATATGGAGGAATCCATTTTTTTCCTAACACTATAATTTAGCAGGTTATTAATTCACTGAAAATCATTGGTGTTCTTAAATTAATACAGTGATAGGGCTCTTGCTCAAGGCAATCTTACATGTCCAGAGGCCTATACTGTGCCAGCACATGGAGGCATGTGTCAGTAGTGGCTACACTGCATGCCACAATATGGTGGTATTGCCCTTTGAAGCATTGCTGTTAATGGAGATCTAGTGTCTTGTGAAGGTAATAAACATCAACACATCAATAGCTTTTGGGTCTTTAGCTATACGCATAGGCGTAACTTTAGCTATAGCATTTGCCCACTCAGGTTTAGGGATAACCTCTGGTGGGCTCCTGGGCATAGTAGGCCTGGGGCTAATTTTCAGGTAGAAGGACAGAGAAAAAGAGGCAGAAAGCAAGAGGCAGAGTGCAAGAGTCATGTGCAGTCACATACAGTAGCTGCAGTGTGGGCCCCCAGCAAACCAGTCCGACCATGGGGTCAAGGGATTTGTTGAGGCCCACTCAGGTGCAAGAACATCATTCTTATCAATGGGGAATAATAAGTTGGTGGCTTTTTGCTCTCTAGCACTACTAGGTGGGTTTGCAGCTATATGGTGCTACTATCTATAATTTTTTGACCACTACTTTTGCTACTGTTTCAGTTTTCCCTTATTAAGTTGTGAGACCAATGGGGCTCCATGAATTCTAGTTACAACCTTAGGCACTTTTTTGTGCCTCCATGGAAGGGTTCGTTAATCTGTACATGAGCCCTAAATGGTGATTTGAGGCAGGACTTTGCACCTTAGACCCGGATTAAACATCTCCTAGTCTTCATTGGTCTCCCCAAGTAAGAAATCCAGCTCCCAAAGACTCCTACCTGGGTGAAGGTAAGTAACAACCCTTTCAGAAGTCAAAGCATAGCACCCATTGAATTTTAGTCCTTAGGTACAGAATAAAAAAAACTACATTGCAGTCCTTAAACTGCATAGCGGGTCATTCAGTTAAGACCATCATTAAGAACTTGTGTTGCATATATAGAGAGTGGACATAGGGGGTATATATACCAACCATGTGGTTGTGAACCACTTTCTAGCTAAGGACAGTAATTAGTGTCCCTTAACCATAGCATTTCCAGCAAACACCCTCTCAAAAAGATCTAGATAATACCTCAATTATGGATAAACGGTGCCTAGTACCTTACTGAGGTCACGAACACTTCAGGGATTATAGGCCTAAATATAGCGGCTTCATCTATCTGTAGGTAAAGGCTGTACTTTTAATATATAAATTCACTTCATATTCGAAGAGCTGTAAAATATAACACAATATTGCTGGTTCATAGCTGGGAATTAGTGAAGCTTTAAATACAATCTTGTGATTTTGTCTTTGGCTCAGTTCCAATGAATAAACACAATGCACAGTTATTACACTTTCGAGTTAATCAGAGATACACAACTCAACCAGGATTCTACAGATACTAAAGGAAAGGGGCAAATTTAATCACACACTCGGCAGGTGGCAGATACCGACTATGGGCCACATGTATGAAAACTGTCTAGGTCTAAAACTCACTTTGTTGCCCATAGCAACCAATCAGAGTGCCCCTCTCATTTCATATAGGGCTCTGGAAAAATAAGAGGGGCGCTCTGATTGGTTGCTGTGAGCTCTGATTGGTTGTTATGGGCAACAAAGTGAATTTTAGACCTAGACAGTTTTCATACATGTGGCTCTAGGTGTCTTGCAAACAACTTTATAAAAAAACAGCATCATAGTATTTCATGTGTGTTGTGCTTTTTAGTAATTCTGGGCTATTGTCTTTTTTCTCATTTGCATTTTTAACTTTTTATCAATGAAATCATTTATGAACAAAAAAATTAAGGCTCCACTCACATAATATTTTGGCCTCAATCACTGTTATCTTTAAGTGAGCAGAGCTGCAATACCATACACTATCCATAGACTGATGTAAGCCTTTTATTAATTCCTGTACAACCCCTTTACCTGGCAAAAAATATTCAGCTATATATTGGTGGAATAAGATAAATATACTCTACAAACGACTCAAATACTATTAATGTTTTTGGATGAAAAAAATAATTTTCAAATCTTATTTAGAAGTTTATTGGCCATTGCACTTGAGCAAACACTAGTCTCAAAGAGCCATAAGGAAGAAAACAAAATTAGAGCTTTACAATAGAGCATAGTGGGCAAAGTAAAGTATATGTATGATGCTGCATGACTGCAAGGAATAAACAAAAAGCAGAAGAAAGCCCCAACCTGTTTTTGGCTGGAGTAGGGTGGCCTCACTCTAGGAGCTTATAGTGTCACTGCTAAGTGGGCTGCACATATTATGCATGCCCTAGACTTTCGTTAGTTGCTCCCGCGAGCACATTTTAGGGGACACTGCTTGGCTGTACTCGGAACTACCCAAGAACCGAATGGAGAGTTGGGTGCAAACACGACTGGCTTTTCCTTCTGAGCGGAAACTTATGGGGGGCTGTTCCCAACATAGGTGTGGTCCCAGAAGTGGCACAATGTGCACAATGAAAACATCCCTTTAATAACAAAAAGAACCGTAACATGATCTTCGGTCAATGTAAGTAATGGACTACCAGACACTATACTTCCGAGCAACCGAAGCCAAGCATATGAGTCACAATCATAATGCACAGTACGTCCCAACAATTCAAGATACTTCCAATTTTAACCATACTGCAAGAAACTCAGGGTGGAAAGCAGTTCTCCAAATTAAATATATTTAGGAAAGGAGGCATAGAAAAGAAGTTGCCTATGACAATCAGTAAAGTCAGATAAAGGCAGTGAGTGAAGATAAGTTACAACCCTTGCAGAAGTCAAGAGTAAAGAAAAGACCTACATTCCAGTTCCTGCCTAGTAGGTCATGTAGGGATGACCATCCCTAATGACTTGTGTTGTAGATTATGCGATGTACATTTATTTTTTTTTGTGTTTAGTAGATACATAATCAGTCAAAAAGATAGGGAACCTAGAAAATGACCTGATTTTATAGCCTAATGTCAATCAAATCCTAAAAATTCTACTGCGACTGAACTTAAAGGAACACTCCTTTGAAAACTCAAACATCATGGTAGGCCTAGGCATGGCCTGAGAGGGAACATCTTAACACATGTATTCTCTTTTGTTCCCCCTAATCCTAGAGCAAAACATAGTTCTGCTTACAGTGTTCCTTTAACCTTAACCTGGTGCAAATCCAACCTGTACTTTTTTTGCATGGTCTTTTCCCAATGGATTCTGTAAGACTAAGTTGTCATGTAGTCATCGGTGCACTTTAAAAGGAAACAAAAAAGTAAAATTTTTTTAAGTTTTGTTTTTATTTTTTGTGTAGCTGTTAACTCATATCAACCGATCAGCTCAAGTATTTTTGTATCCTAATTTAGATGACAAAAGCAAAGACATAACTTAAAGGGGTTGTCCTACTTTAGACAATGAAGGCATAAACCACACATTTCTTGGAAGCCCCAAGTCCATACTCTAGACCCCTGCACTTATCTTCAAATCGAAAACCCCGAAACCTCTTCCTACTGGTCAGGACTCTCTGATAGACATGAATGGGAGTTCCAAGCATAGCTCAGCGATGACACCTCAGTTTTGTAAACAAACTCCCATTAATTTTAATGTAAGAGTCCCAACCAATTTAGTCCCCAAAACGGAGAGGTTTCAAGGCTCGTTTTGGAGATAGGTCCGGATTTCACCTCTGAGACCTCGACCTATCTCCTAAACAAGCCCTGAAACCTCTCCGTTCTGAAGACAGAATTGGTTGGGACTCTCCCATTAAAATGAATGGGGGTTCTGATTATAGAAGAGCATTGTCGCTCAGCTATAGTTGGAACTCCCATCCATGTCTATGGGAGAGTCCCGAGCAGGAGGAGGACTAATTTTGAAGATAGTTGCAGCGGCCTCGAGTTGGGACCTGGACCTATCAGACAATGCTAGCGATACACCATCATTGTCTAAAGTGGGACAACTCCTTTAAAGCCCCTAACCCCAAAGCAAATCTGCTACCTGCCATGTACCATTTATATTACTAGTGCCTTTTTCTAAGGCAGTCATATTTTTGGACTCGCTCAGGCACCAGGACAAGGGTGCAACTGCTACCTTTGCATCCTATTTAGCTACAACCTTATATAAATGCAAACTTGGTGGTTTACAGGATTTTTGTGTACATGGGATGATGATTCTTGCAACCTGTTGCTTCATGAAAATGCGATACCAGCTAGATTGGAGAAATATCTGCTGTCTGAACCATTAAATTATATTATTGAAAAGAAAAATATGGCAAAAAGTAATCTACCTTTAAGTACTAATATTAATTATATACTAAAACAGAATCTTGATTTTAGTTCTTACTTAAATTAAAAATATAATTGTACAGCTATGTGCAAAATACAGTACATACAAAATATACACAATGAAACCCAAAGAAAAAAGTTCAAAAGATTTGTGCCCATAATCAACAACAAAAAACACAATAACGTCTTAAAAGAAAAAAATTGCAGACCCAAATATTATACAACTAATATGACCAGAAGGAGATTCACCATCCCCTAAAACAGCAGCAGGTAATGAAATCAGTCAATGAAAAAAAGAAAAAAAAAAAAAAAAAAAAAGAGAAATAAAAGAGAAATTAATATAAAAAAAAACCTGTATAGTAAGGTTGGCAAAACTATTTTCCATGGCTGAGCATTTCAGCACTAGATTTCCAGCATGGAGGAGATCATGGATAGTGATAGAGATTTCCATAAAAGAGACAATGAAATTGACGATAATATGAATGACACAGTTAAATAGGTTATAAAAATATGAAACAATTACTAAATGATATTAAGGTTACATAGAACCTTAAAATGGCTCCACTGTCTCATAAAATGAACTCTCAAATATCTGACAAAAATTAAGGCGACCTTCAATACTCAAAAGGGCTTGCGTTTTGTAGACCATCCCTTGTCTAATGATAGTCACCCATGGGTCCAGCTCCAAAACCCCTCCAGCAATCAGCTGTTATCAACAAAATAGGTCTCACCAAGACTTATATTTTCCATACCTACACTGTAACCCTTCGAAAGGTACTGGTTACCCTTGAGGAGATCCAACTAGTGTAGGGTGTCTACCCTAATATTACATGTCAGTCAACCCAATAAATACATGGACAGACTAGTGCTACTGTACGGTCTTAGCTCACAGAGGATGGTCCCATGCAAGGGCCACCTTTTTCTACCCTAATGCAGTATATGAACAGGGGTTCATTTTCTTTCAAAAAGAGTTATTATGGAATTGTAATAATTTTGTATACAATATTTTATATTTGATCTCATTCAATCATATATTGACTGACCCTTCAAATAATGAAGTAATGATGGAGGTTTTAAAAAGAAATAAAAAGCAAAAATAACCCTACAAAATTATATTTTTCAGATGAAAATTTTTACATCTATTTTACATATAGTAGTCTTTTCTTTTTACAAACTGACGTAAGATCACTTCTAGAACTGTTTCAGTAAAACCAGTTTCTTGGATGTTCTCGGTTAGTGCTTATCGTTAGCTCATTGTGGGAATGTTTGCAGTTCTGATACTGTGCAAGACTATGACATTTTTAATTTTAATGGATATCTGTTTTCTATCAGTTTAAAGATTAAATATATAAGTAAAACCAGGTACCAGTGGTTTTAGGAGTAAGGTAAATTAAAGGAGTATGGAATTTACAATATACTTAAATTATGGTTTTCCAAATTTTGGAAACAAACCTTATTTGGAAGACATGAAGTCTTGAGGTGTTCATATACCTTAGATAGGTATTAGCTAAATGGTCATTCAGCCGACAGCCTTTCTTCTTGACATCTGCCCGTTCAAATTAGTCAAACATGTATGTGTTCTGAATATGGAAAGGAGAATACGCAAATCTCAGCTGCCTCTGGGGGCACTTTATTTCCCATGAAAACAAAGGATCGTCCATGTTTAATTCCAATGAACTGGATCCTCCTTTTCCCTCCCGATATATGCTATTGGAGAGTCGAGAACCCAACAAAGACGTTAGATGGTTGGTCGATCAAGAAAAAAAATTGTCAGGTTCGACTAATCTTAATCTAATGTATATAGGCACCTTCTGTCTAAAAGGTTCTCATAATTGGGTAGAACAGGGGTCCTAAATTCCAGTCCTCAAGGCCCACCAACAGGTCATGTTTTCTGGATTTCCTTAGCATTGCACAGGTGATTTAGTTATTCTCAGTATATTCAGTATATTCTGATCCTGAAAACATGAGCTGTTGGTAGGTCTTGAGGACTGGAGTTAGGGAGCCCTGGGGTAGAAGACAGATAATTTACAAAAATACCACTCATACAATGGGAATGTCTTAAATCGATACAAGCATCTAAAAACCACTAACAGAAACATAAAAAAAAATGAAAATTAAAAATACTGAAACAAAATTTTAGGCCTTAAACATTACAAAAAAATTAATATAATTTGTTTTATGGTAATGTATTTTGGCAAAGGACAGGTCACATAGGTTTCATGGTGCTAATTTTACCTCTCTAATCTTGCTTTTAAATGACAGGGAACACGGTTACTAAGAAAACATTTTTTGTAGTTAAGTGCAATCTAGATACAAGAAATATAATATGTGTCGGACCCATAGACATGAAAATATTTACAATATGCAGGTCTAGAATTGATGGCACCTTACTGTAAACGAAGTCAAAGTCTATGCTGAAAAAAATATTCCAGAAAATTCGCTTCTGTGTGGAGCATGAGCTGTTGAACAGTGCTAGTTTTAGGGTAAACTTAACAATCATTTTCAAAACACAGACTTAATTCAGTTGTGTGAACAGAAATACATGCATACAAGCACAAGTACTTAAAAAACCATAACAGAAACCACATAAACACAGATACAATAAGGGCTATTTATAAAAAATAAAAATAAAAAAAAAGGAAATAAATAATATATTTAAACATAAAAAAAATTAGACTACATAGGCATCTTCCTCATCTCTACCAAAGCTGGATTCTGGTGATCTTGAAGAGCTCGAGCTGGACTTTTGTATGTAGTTTCTTACACGGACCGGCGGATGGGACTCCATTTTTGAAACAGAGTTATTAGTCCTAGCTTGAGATGTTGATGTTTGAATGGCAGGAGAGGCCTTCTTGTTAGTAGGGATGACCTCGAGGTGTCCGGCTGGGTCAATAATTGCATTAATAACTGTGGGAGGTGATAAAACAAGATTGTTAAGGCATTGCATAATAACATTCACTCTATAGTGACCTTCCAACAAATCAAACACACAATAGAGGAGTAGATACCCTAAAAAAAATGACGTTCTCACATCTGTGTGTGATGGCTTCATTAGAGGCTAAGTTGCTTTTGATGGCAATAATAGGGTAGTATACAATGTTAGTTTTGCAGTTGAAAGAACCCCATTGAAAACTCCCATGGACCATATGATATGTCATTTAGGACAATTGGACACCATTGGTATTAGTTTAATGATCTATCCAGCACACATCTATGGCATTATGAACCGAAACCATGTTAAGAAAATTTAAATAATCTCTACTCCAGGAAGATTTGTTAGTCCAGTGGATGGAGATACTCAATGATTGACAATTTCCCCTGTAAAAATGGGACCACCCACTGGACTCCTAAGCCCAAAATTGGCAGAGAAAATGAACATACTAGTGCATCTTAAAAAATTAGAATATCATTGAAAATTAAAGGAGTTCTCCAGGACTTTGTTTTATGGCTCACAAATATATTATATTAAACTTTGTAATTCATACTGTAATGAGTCTATACAATATATCGGTTATTCTATTTGACTTAAGTTATTGATATCAATTATCTTTTCAGTGATATTCTAATTTTTTGAGATGCACTTCTACTTTACTCATGATGCAGACTGCAGATTAGTCGCCACTAGTGTTCATCGAACTGTTCTAGAAAAGTTAAGTTCTAGTAGAACTTCTCGAATGTTTAGAACTCAAACCAAACATTTTACTGTTCGTTCGAGTAAAGTTCTAGTTGGACACGCCATTTTCAGTTTTATTTTCAGCGGCTTTCTTCACCTTTGCCGGCCATCCAATCACCTTTCTGCACTTTTGGTGGCCATCCAATCAGTGCAGAGCGCAGAGAAGTGTCAAAAACGTCATCGCTGAGGTGTAGGGCTCTCAATGGCTGCTAAAATCACATGACCATGTTATATATATTTCACTGTATTGCCCTGTGAATGCCATTTTCAGATCACCCTCTGTACTGAACAGACTGCTCTTAGTTAGATAGCATTTTCCTCTCCATAGACATCAATAGTTAGGGAGTTTGGTATTGCTGGCTGCATCTTTCTCACACCCAGAAGCTGTTATTTGGTGACATTTGCAGGATCACATAATGCCTAACTGTCATATACATAGATACATATTATACAGAGCTATTGGATTTGCTAAATCATACTCCGTGCCGTTTTGGGAGTTGAGCAATTGTATCACCTTCTCCAAATCTCCTATGTTCCAAAGGAGCTTTTGGGGCCCCACAGGATTCAGGGCCCCATAGCAGCTGTTACCGCTGCACCTCCAATAGCTACGCCCTTGCTTGCAAGCTGTCCTCATCTTTTCAGTTAGCCATTAAAAGGAATTAAGTATTTTAGCCTCTTAATTTTTTTTCTGTCACTCTTAGAGCAAAATTTTCTTCACTAAATTGTTCCACATATCCAGTTTACTGTTAAGAATGGTAATTCAAGCTTCTCCTCACCTGTACAGGTATAAGAATTAACCAGAACACCTTCTCCCATAGACTTTAATGGGGTTCAAAGTTCGAGTTCAAATAGAACTTTGAACCGAACTCAAAAAAGTTCGAGGTTCTAATAGAACTAGAACTTTTTACTGTTCGCTCAACACTAATCGCCACGTTGAACCTGACCGGTTCCCCGTTAAATTGTTCTGCAACAATTGACTAACATGATACTGACAACATCCTAGGTGTACAGAATAGTAACATCACTAATAGACGCCTATTCACACAGAAGTGGTAAAAGTGACTGGGACACATACCTTCCAGCTGTTTCTGAACTCTTCGCAAAACTTTCAAGATGGAACTGATTTCCTTAAAGGATAAGAGATTTATAAGATAAATAAGACATTTCCTTACACATACACTACTATCAGAATTTATCTTTTCACATATTGACATATATGAGACTATTAAATGGATTTTTCTTCTTAGTGTTGTTGTTTTTTTTAATATAACGTTTTAAAGTTGCCCTATGTAAATGACTTCCTGGTTTATCCATGACTTCCCCTCTGAGCTCTGATAATACAGCAGTGAGAGAATTGCTTGATGGTCCTTCTTTCTGGTGAGCTCTGGTCTGAGGGGTGTAAATAATATCAGCAATTGCCTGTTACATGTGAGGAACCCTCCCCACCCCCCGTTCCTTAATGCAGAAAAAGATTACGGTATCCGATTTTTCATGTATTGCTCATGGTCTAGTATAATCTTATCTATCCATGCAGAGAAAACAATAGAGCAATCATTGTTATTACCTACTATTTGTAACAAGTCTATGTAGAGGTAAGTAGCTGCTAAAGTAAAGGGAGATTAGTCTGCTCTGCTAAACGAAGGTTCTCTCTCACAGCTAGAGAAGGAAAATATTTTATATGTATTTTTTAAGGCATAGGACTGCAGAAAAATTCCAAAAATTCTAAAAAAAATAATAAAATCGTTTTCCAGAAATATTGGTTTAAAAAAAAGATTCTCCTTTCTGAAAGCAGTGTCCCTTTACCAAACAAAACCTTTTGTACTATGACCAACTCATCCTAATGTTAAAATTAGTTTCTACTTGCAGAACAAGGACCTCAATGTACAGAATCCTTTTTGAATAGTGTTCATTCGTCTGGATTGTTTTTATATTCTAAACTTGTATGCTTCCTTCTTATTCTACCGGGGGCTGAATAGACAAGAAACAAGACTGTATAGTACTGCTGTCTAGCCAGGGCCGCCATAAAGGCAGTACTGGGGGTACTGCCGTACGGGGCCCGGTGAATGAAGGGGGCCCGCTACAAGTGGGGTTTATGGGAAAGGGGGGCCAGATGCTTCAGCTGTATGGGGCCCTGAAATTTCTGATGGCGGCCCTGTGTCTAGCACCTGGATGAATAGGCGGCCCATCTTACAGCTCAACGCCAGCAGAAGTAGCCACAAAGTTAGACTAAAAATCTGAAATTCTGTCTGAAGACAGAACCATAGACGCCACAAGGGGAAGTTCACTCCATAAGGATTGATGGTGAGCCGGTTAAAAGGTATGCAGGTTAATAATGGTCTGCCCGGTTTAGGGTATTTGCAAGCTGATTGATGGCCTTTTTTGAGTTGTGACACCAAAGGCGTGGTGACATTATACCATCATGATATTAGCTGTTATTATAGATAGAAAATGGTGACATTAGTTTAAGGGGCACAGCACTCAAATGAAGCATCTCAACTGACTGATGGTGTCATAGCTGTTCAATGCAGAGACCAAAAAAGACAAAAGGGGCACAGGATTTAGGTGAGACATTACAGAGAGACCAACTTTTTAACTGCATCGGGCCTATTACATTTCTAAGGGCAGCTTTGGGCACAAAGGCAGGGCCTTCTTGACTGCATTATGGGCCTGCGGTCATAGTGCAGTGGGCCCTACTCAAATACATGACATCACACCAGGCCACGCTCAAACATGACATCCCATGAGGCCTCTAACCACCAAGCACTGCCATATCATCATGCCACCTACATTACGACATCCCGCTTATGTCTTATAGGCAGCCTGCAGCTCATAAGACCAATTGGCAGTGCAGGGAACCAATGGTTCCCTGGTTTTCCATGGTTTTGAACTGTTTGCATGTCCTATAAACACATAAACAGTTGAATAAGCAGTGCCAACCAAGGGATTCAGAAAAGCACTATATCCACTTGGATTCCAGTGAGAGGACGATAGCATTCACTGGGAGCTGAGGGCCCCATATGCTTGTTGGTTGGCCCCAAGGCCAACTTTCTAAAGTGCTGGTCCAGACATTCGATGAGTATGGGGCCCATTTCATGTAAGAGCGAGAGGAAGAGGAGATGTAAGCTGTGGTGGAATCCTTTAACTGGTTTAACGTCTCTTTGAAGTTGGAACGTTGACAAATAATAGAGGACCCAACAGTTGGTTCCCCAGTGGTCAACAAGTGATAGCAAATTCTAACAATATACCATCATTTAAAATAATGGAAAACCCCTTTAAGAACCATATATTTACCTTGTTAGAGGTCTTAAGTATTGGCACTTCATTTTCAGAGTTTATTTTTGCCTCTATTTCTTCCCAACTTTTCTCTTTATTCAAAAATAGAACTCTGGGAAAACATTAATAGTTTAATATAATTTTCATAAAATATACACTGTATGTATGGTCTTGGGAATGTAAAAAAATGAACCTACTTCATTTTTTCGGTAAGTATTTCAGTATTGGCACATATTGTATGTGACAGCTGCGATACGGGATTTAACATGAGGTTGTCAAATATCACCTGAAACATCAGAAAAGAAGAGGTTTTGGTCGTGTAACCTGACATTTCTGTACAATGGTTTTCAGGGGTGCCAATAGGGCAGAACGGGCAGTACTTCTGTCAGGGGCCCCATTTGATTTGGCTGTATGGGGCCCTAAAACGGCTAATAGATGACTGATGGCAGCCCTGATGGTTTGTGGTACAGTACACTTCTGTAAAAGTAGAAGAAAATCGTAATTTGAGCAAATAATAAAAAAAATTCAGACATCAAATATGTAAAGAGCTGATCTTAGAATACTCTATGTATAAAATTTGTATTTGGTAGGAGGAATAAGGGTAAGTGTGTACTTCTAAAACACTCGGCATATTGCGGCACGTACAGTATGCGCCGCAGTACACCAAGTGAATATACCCTTATGAATCACTGTAGGCAGTGCTAGAATGGGGTGGCTGGGGTCCATTATTGGAGTTGATTCTTGGGGCCCACCAGTGGAATTGAAGTGGGCCCACCAGTGGGGTGGATTCTTGGGGCCCACCAGTGGAATTGAAGTTCCACTGATTGGATTCCCCCCGTTTCAGCCAAATGACTGGATTCTGTGGAACGGACCATAAAATAGGAGTCTAAGAAACAGTTAAATCGGTTACTAGTGGATATTTTTTTCCTTTTATGCTTTACAGCCCACATGAAGAACATATCGTGTCTACCTCTTCTCGATTTCGAGCCCTTCTCTTGATGGGATCATCATCGCGGTTGTCATTCATATTTTGATCAAAGTCTTTCAATCCGGTTGAGCCTGGTGGAACTTTCTGATAATTCAGACTTGCCTCTGGTATATGATGAACCAGCTGGAAAGGGAACAAAACATGAAGAACTGCACAATAATATGCAATAATTCATACCGTCAACACAAAAAGATCTAGGATCTAAGATTAGAATCCCTTTATGTGATCCCTACATATGCAACATCTTGTGATCCTAAATATATATAGTACTTTTAATCTTGTAATATAGTCCATAATCCTTTGTATGTGAATATGTATATATACACATATATACATATGTACACATACATGTTGCACCACATCATAGTAACAGTCAATTGTATAGATTAGGTATACCTACAGTTCTCTAGATTGAAGCAAAAAATACAATTTGGATATCATGAATTGTATCGATAAATTTGGATTTTCTTTAGATCCGCAGAGAAAAGATAGGCTATCTTGAAAATTATTTTATATATGTGTAAGATTTTTTTAAGTTTGCCTATCTTTTCTCTATGGATCTAAAGAAAATCCAAGTTTATCAATACCACTCATCAAAATAATTTTTTTTGCTTCAATCTAGAGAACTATAGGTATACCTAATCTATACAATTGATTGTTACCATGATGTGGTACAACCTGAAGAAGATAAGTGTCAAACTTTCACACCGCTACAGTTATAATTCTGACCATATAGTATGTAGTCCCAAAAAAGGGTTGTTTTTTCAAATTTCCTTAAAATTAGGTAATAAAGCCAGTGAACACTGGTTCTTTAAAATTCACAAGTCCTCTGTTCCGTGTTTGACAATGGTTGGCAGGAGAGAGATCACATCAGATGTGAGCAAAAATAACAGGACTGAGGTGAAATGGGTTGGAAAACACTCATATGCATGGGCCTAAGAGTCCTTAATAAAATGTCAAACTTGAAGGAGTTTTGCCACAAAGCAAATTTCTTTCTGAAGCCGGCTTGTAGCTTCGTTGAGCATGGGGTGATGGCCGTGCTTCTGCAGTTTTCCCCATTCATTTCTATGGCAGTTTTGAATACAGCCGATAAAGTGTGCTTGGTTATCAATGGAACTCCCATAGACAGGAGTAGGGAGAGCTGTGTGATATGGCCATCACCCTGTTCTTGAGCAAGCTACGAGCCAGCTTCAGAAAGAGATTTTGCTTTGTGGCAAAACCCCTTCAAGGAGCAGATCAGATGTTCTGCACACCCTACATTCTATAGATGGTTCGTTGTATAAATTAGAACTAGATTGACCACAGTGTGCAAAATAACTTCAAAAGAAAGGCTTTATTAAGATGACCCAGGTTTGCCTCCTGGAAGCTATAAGGGCGCGTCGCCACGGGAGAGAGCAAATACCGGTCGGATTATCCGACCGGTATTTGCTGTGTTTTGCGGCCGTGCACACGGCCACAGGAGGACGGCTCTTTTCCGCTGTTTGTGGAGAAAAGCCCTCCCCCTTCGCATAGAAATGTTAATATTCCGTCCGAAAACCGGGCGGAAGAATGAACATGTTCTGTGTTTTTTAGACCGCCGGCGGTGTAAAAAAAACCGTCTGGCAGAAAATCCGTGCAGTGGGGACTGCTGCATGGATTCTCCACAAAGGTCCATACTAAAGTTTGACAGACGGTTTTCAAAACCTAAAACCGTTTGTAAAACTGTCCAAAAACCCTTGCCGTGGGGACATTTAATGGTACATTAGAAAAGTGGTCTCAATTTTAAGACTGAAAAGTAGAGATGTTTAATTCATTAAAAAGTATTTGCTCTATAATAACATTTAGAAGAAAGTTAGAGAAAAGTAAATGGAGGGCATACATTATCCTAAATTTGTGCTAAAGATGGCTATTAGGTGTGACTTCATATAGGAATATGAAGATGAATAGATTTAACAGAACATATCCGCTGCCATTCAGGACCACAGTGTATCGATAGTTTGGATAAATGATCTTCTATTACTTGCTTTCAGTTTAACTTTCTTTGTAAAATAAGTGACAACCGATATGACTATCACTGCAGCCGCAGTTAGGGTTGCCCAAAATTCTGAATGTCAAATGCAAGGGATATATTCCAAGCCGCCATATTAATGAACAGGAAAGAACAATGCTAATCTAGCTTTGGATCCAATCCTTTTGATAGCTGTAATAGAAGTCATATCGGTTGTTATCTCTTAGAAACAAAGCAACCTTAGACCAGAAGAAGAGATAACCAAAGGACTCAATGTAATTCACTTGGATAAAAAGGGTGTGCTTTTCCTCCATAAGCACCAGCACTTTTTCCATAGGTTTTATCTAGTTTTGCACTAAAATGAATGCAAAACTAGATAGAGCGCAGAGGAAAGAATGGTTGTTATCCCCATTTGTTGATTATTTTACAAGATATCATAAACTGCAGTGCAGTACGGTATTTGTATATGGGCATATAGCATTTTCCAAATAGAAACCCAAATCTGCACCGTCTAGTTTCTTCTCAGAAACGACCCTTTTTATGCATTTCAAAAGACAAACCATGAGAAAAAAAATTCTGAAAACAAAAATCAAATCAGTCATGCACCTGTGATGGGTATGGCCTTTGTGAGGTTCTTTTAAGAATCTGTGTTACAAAAGAAAGAAAAAAAAAGGGTAAAATCATAAATGTAAAAATAAATGAAAAAAAGTCAATGAAAATGATCAATTGATAAATAAAAGTTGAGCTCTGTGATATATAGGGTTATATGACAGAGGAGAGAAGCTGAGCTCTGTAATATATAGGGTTATATGACAGAGGAGAGAGGCTGAGCTCTGTGATATATAGGGTTATTTGATAGAGGAGAGAGGCTGAGCTCTGTGATATATACGGTTATATGATAGAGGAGAGGATGTGAGCTCTGTGATATATAGGGTTAGATGATAGAGAAGCTGAGCCCTGTGATATATATGGTTATATGATAGAGGGAGAGAAGCTGAGCTCTGTGATATATAGGGTTATATGATAGAGGTGATAAGCTGAGCTCTGTGATATATCGGGTTATATGATATATGAGAGAAGCTGAGCTCTGATATATATGGTTATATGATAGAGGTGATAAGCTGAGCTCTGTGATATATAGGGTTATATGATAGAGTAGAGAAGCTGAGCTCTGTGATATATAGGGTTATATGATAGAGGAGAGAAGCTGAGCTCTGTGATATATAGGGTTATATGATAGAGGAGATAAGCTCGTTGATATATTGGGTTACATGATGGAGGAGAGAAGCTGAGGTCTGTGATATATAGGGTTATATGATGGGGGAGAGAAACTGAGCTCTGTGATATATAGGGTTATATGACAAAGGAAGAAGCTGAGCTTTATGATATATGGGGTTATATGATTTAAAGCAGGATTTCTGTGAAAAAAGCAGCATAAATTGTAAAAGAGAACGTAAAAGTGCTGCTTACCCTGTTACCCTGCTTACAGTAACTGACAGTTTTCTCTATATAAATACAAATACTATAAAATTTGATGGCATATCCATAGGCTATAAGGAAGGGGGCCCCCAAAAGTGTTGGCTCTGAATGTAGAGCTTAGCTGTACTCCGAACTCCCATAGAACAGAACGAAGAATTATGCACAAGCATGACCAGCTCTCTATTCCGAGCCAATACTTTAGGGCCCTCTCCTGAGATAGGATTCCTTAAATGGGTCCTGCACCGATCAGGATTTACTGTTTTTTACTCCTGCTCCAAATGATATAGCTCAGCTCCTCTACTCTATCACATAACCCTATATATCACAGAGCTCATCTCCTCTCCTCTATTATATAACCCTATATATCACAGAGCGCAGTTCCTCTCCTCTATCATATATCCCTATATATCAGAGCTCAGCTCCTCTCCACCATCATATAATCCTATATATCACAAAGTTCAGCTTTTCTCCTCTATCATATAACCCTATATATCACAGAGCTCAGCTCCTCTACTCATACATAGAAGGGCCCCAAAAGTTGCTCGAATGAGAGCTTACTGTCTCCATCTCCCTAGACAAACAGAATTATGCAAGCAGACCAGCTCTTATTCCGAGCCAATATTCCTCTCCTGAGATTGATCCTTAATGGGTCCTGCACCGATCAGATTTACTGTTTTTTACTTGCTCAAATGTATAGCTCAGCTCCTCTACTCTATACATAACCCTATATATCACAGTAGCTCTCTTCCTCCTCTATTATATAACCCTATATATCACAAAGCTCAGCTCCTCCTCTATCATATAACCCTATATATCACAGAGCTCAGCTCCTCCTCTATCATATAACCCTATATATCACAGAGCCCAGCTCCTCTCCACCATCATAGAACTCTATATATCACAAAGTTCAGCTTTTCTCCTCTATCATATAACCCTATATATTACAGAGCTCAGCTCCTCTCCCTCTATCATATAACCCTATTATACAGAGCTCAGCTCCTCTCCCATCATATAATCCTATATATCACAGAGCCAGCTTTCCCCTATCATATAACCCTATATATCACAGAGCTCAGCTACTCTCCCCCATCATATAACCCTATATCACAGAGCTCAGCTTTTCTACACTTTCATATAACCCTATATATCACAGAGCTCAGCTTCTCTCCCCCATCATATAATCCTATATATCACAGAGCTCAGCTCCTCTTCCTCTATCATTTAACTCTATTTATCACATTGCTCAGCATCTCTTCCCTCTATCACATTCTGCTCTCATATAGGATGAGAGGTTTACCTTAAAACTTAATTGCAAATAAGAGACAGGTTGAGAAGTAAAGGCAGCATCAAATAAAGGGTTTATAACTGAAAATAAAGGTAGAAAACATTACCATTGCATTACAATACAATCCTCATCTTGCTCACACAATACAGTTGCATGAAGCAATTGCATGTATGCAAATAGATTATTATATACGATGCCTCATCGGTTTTACAAGTCCTGTAAATAAAATCTGTGATTTTTAGCTCATGCTGCAATCGGAGGCTGCACTGGGCCCGTGCTGTATGTGGTTTCACTAGGCGAAACACAGAATGAAAATAGCCATTACATGCAGGGTGTTGTCAGCACACAGGAACACGAAGCCATAATTGCAGCATGCATGAACGCTCCAGTGTGCCCATGACTCATTCTCCTGGCAAGTGGCAATTTACTATGGGAAAGTATTCAATGTTTTTTTCCCATTAGTCCACTCCTCTACATAAAATGTGTGATGGCCGAAAGTATGAGAACTTAGAATGGCTGACCTCTCTTTCTATTAACTTCATTAACATGCACAACTTGGCCTTAATTAGATTTTCGGAGCCCGAGCCCCTGCTCCAATTATTCAGGAATGTCAGCTATGTTTGCTAGTTATTAATGAGCCACCCTGTCTTTGGTGGTATGGATACCTCATTGGTATATATAGTATATTGTGTAGCCCCTTATTTTGGACATATCCTTGGCTCCACAAAAGTTGGCTACAGTTGGGTCCATATATATTTGAACACGGACACAAATTTTGTTTTTTTTTGTACCTGTTTACTGAAACAGTCAAGTTATAGTTATATAATGGACATGGACAGAAAGTCCAGACTTTCAGCTTTCATATGAGGGTATCATTAAAATTGGATGAAGAGTTTAGGAGTTTCATCTCCTTAACATGTGCCTCCCAGTTTTTAAAGGGACCAAAAGTAATTGGACAAATTAAATACAGGCAGTCCCCAGGTTACGAACGGGATCGGTACTGTAGGTCTGTTCTTAAGTTGAATTTGTAAGTCATAACAGGTCTATTTATTAAATGTAACGCCAGCTGGTGGAGGCTCTGGGGTCAGAGATGGGGTCTCCACTGGAGCAGATTGGTTCTTGCCTTGTGGGTTTCAGGGCATTCACCAGTGGGGAGGCTGGGCTTAATGTCCTTGTCTCTCTCCCTTCACCCACATTTTCCCCACCCTTGGTTGAACTTGATGGACTTGTGTCTTTTTTCAACCGTACTAACTATGTAACTATGTAACAAAAGGTTTTTCTTTTTTTAGTTTTGGCTAGTGCAGGGAAGGTTTTTTTTTGGGGGGGGGGATAGTGCAGGGAAGGGTTTTTACATTTGTTTTGCTGTCTGTGCCCCTGTTAAGAAGATTTCACCTCATTTTCACCTCATGTGCTGCTGTGGCATGCTGGAACTTGTCATTCAACAGCTATTATCCGCTGTGGAATATGGAACTACATGTGCCAGCATGCCCTATAGGTCTTCATTTGTAACTAGGGGACAGATGTAAGTTGGAATGGTATAAGTTGGGCCTGTAATTTTAAATAAAATGTTATTTTCTAATACTTGGTTATAAACCCTTTGTTGGCAATGACGGCCTGAAGTCTTGAACTCAAGGACATCACCAGACGCGGTGTTTCTTTCTATGGATTCCACAGATTCGTTTCCATTACCTTTATACATGTGATGACTTAACACTACGAATAAAAAGAAAAAAACTTCTCACCTCTTCTCTTGCAGATATGATTGATGCTGGTGTGTTTGGAATAGAACTGATAGAGGTACTGTGTCCTGTTCCTGACGAGCTCTGAGAATCCCCATCTCCGGCAACCTCATGTATCTCTTTAGCTAAGCTGGCCACGTCGTTTACCAGGGTTTGACTCAATCTTTGGCAAATATCAAAAACACCAGAAAGGTTTTTAGTCAGTTTTATACAATTTTATGAGGAACAATAAGAGAATGCACTGCTCAATTTAGGGTCAATGTCTCAACATTTTTAGCGAAAGAAAAGGATTATACACTGAGCACTATGGTACCATCACCACCAATATAGTTCAAGGTTTTAATGACCGGTCTGACTGGCATACCACGAGATCGTATTGGGGCTACATCATGTTATGCATGGTCATTATTTCATTACAATTAGTGCTGGCATTTGTTCTAGTCACTACTTATATAGGGAGCCCCAACTGTTGAATCAGATGCATCTCAAAGTTGTTGAGAATAGGTAAACTGTTTTATCCCTCATGACTCCTAGACGAACAATACAGTCATCCCTCAAGTTACAATGGCCTCGGATAAATATCTTCAACAGATACTGGTCTTCCCTTTGGCCATTATATCTGAAAACTATATTTAAGGGTCTATTCCCAAATTTGAGAAATTATGGGCCCCCCGGATAGATGATTAGAGAGTTGGCAGGCTATAGGTTAGGCATTTACTAGTGTTCTCCTAATCTATGTACTTCTGTCTTTTTTGAACCTCTCTTTTATAGGTTTTTACTTGGAATCATTCTTCCTGATTCTGTAGATTATATGCTATGGATGTGCCTCATTTCAGCTACGAGGTATTGTAATATTGCCTATGAAAGATGGCTTCTTTATTTCTATCCTGGTACTTATGTATCATAAATACACGTATGTACTATATTTGATGCCATGCTGTAACTAGTCTCTTGGGAGGAAACCATCACTTGGGTAAGCTGGTGCTTGGAGGAGGGGCCCACCTTTGGTGGGACTCTTGAAAAGGCACATGGAGAGCACCGCACATGAAATAAGTGTGTGCAGGCCTTGGATGGTAATATAACATTGTATGTTGTTATATCATTGTTATTAGTTTGTGTAGTGTTGATGTAATATCTGTTGTTTCTTTCTGTTCCTCTGTATTCCAATATCCATATTATTTATTAATAACTATATATCAATAGCATATGCTATACAATATATCTTATTATGCACTTACTTTTGTGTCTCATTTATGGCACCTAAACTTTATAATCTAACCCAGTAAGAGGGTGGATTGTATATATACAGTAAATGTTTGTATAGATACATATTTATTTATGATATTTACAGGGGCGTCGCTAGCTTTTATCCGGGTGGCAAAACCAGTGCCCGACTCCCGGCTCCAGCCTGCCGTGGCCTGGAGCACCGACTGGCCCTCCAGCTGCATGTGCGTCCGCTGGACGCACACACAGCTGAGCGCTTCTGCGGAGCAGAGAGCGAGCGGTCCCTGCCCCGCAGACAGTGTCGGACTGGCTCCGGGTCCGACACTGCGGGGCTGCCGGGTCCTCATAGCGCTGAGGACCTGGTGCGGCCCCGTGCTGCTCAGCTGGCAGCGGCGCGATGTAATGACCTCATCACGCCGCTGCCTGTCCTCGGGTGCACAGCCGTCATAGGCAGTGCGCCCGAGGAGCTGCCGGAGGAGCGCGGACTGAAGAGGAGCGCGCTCGCCGGGGGCGTTAAGGTGGTATTAATGTTATTTTTCATAGCGTTTACCTGCCTGAGCCCCTGTATACTGCTTGAGCCCCTATATACCTGTCTGAGCCCCTGTATACTGCCTGAGCCCCTATACCTGCCTGAGCCCCTATATACCTGCCTGAGCCCCTGTATACCTGCCTGAGCCCCTGTATACTGCCTGAGCCCCTATATACCTGCCTGAGCCCCCCTATATACCTGCCTGTGCCCCCCTATATACCTGCCTGTGCCCCTATATACCTGCCTGTGCCCCCTATATACCTGCCTCTGCCCCCTATATACCTGCCTGAGTGCCCCTATATCTATATACCTACCTGAGAGTGCCCCTATATCTATATACCTACCTGAGAGTGCCCCTATATCTATATATACTGCCTGAGAGTTCCCTATATTTATATATACTGTCTGAGAGTAACCCTATATCTATATACCTGCCTGAGAGTAACCCTATATCTATATACCTGCCTGAGAGTAACCCTATATTTATATACCTGCCTAATTGACGGGACCTATACACCTAGCTAACTGAGGGGACTGCTATACCTATAATTAAGGAGTTGCTGGAAATGTGAGGATTCTAAGATATTTGTGTCCAAATCTGCAGGGACGAGTATTGGCCGGGAGCAATCAGCATGAAGGTGTGAACCGGATGGAGAAGCAAAAGGAAAGTGAACAACTCCAATCAGAGAAAACGTCTCTTGTGAGTCACTAAATGTAACTGTACTGTAATCACTTATATGTCTACAGAGCACCTACATACAATTAGTATCTACCACTATCTTCTCACTGTATTGCGGTAACATATGTCTGTAGAGCGCCTGTGTACAACTGATGGGGTCACATGAGGTGGTCGCATTTGGCCATGGTCTGGCAGTATTATTTGATCTTTAAGTAGGAATAGTTTAGGTTCTTGGTTTTGTAGGAGTGTTTTTTAGTAACAATCATTTGTCTGGTAGATTTGCTCCATGTATCGGTGTATGTTTTGGTGACTGTTATTTAGGGGTATTGCACTGTCATACGGAGGTGAGCGGTTTTGAAAAAGTAAATTGGTCAGCGCTGATTTTCATTGTGCAGTGACTGCTGAGGAGATGGACGGGAGCTATGTGGGATATGCAGAAAATTAGTGACAGGAACAGAGTTTTTTTCTCTGTAAAAACACATCCGCAGTTCACAATGAGGCGCGAAAAATTCCATGTGAACCCCGCCCTACTGAGCAAAACACAAAGGGCCCGGATGTTTTGGGACCCTAGCAACGCCCCTGGATATTTACAGTATATGACTATATGTATATGATACAGGGAATTTCTTACAAGACACTCTACTGTACCCACTGGTGTTTGTCAATATAACAAAAGACCAAACACTTTTCTCTTCACCACCCTATTAACTCTTCTGACAAATGTTGTCAAGAAACCTTCTTGAAAATGGAGAAATAGTGAATAATTCTGCTAAACATATTTGTCCAATTAGACTATGATTATAGAGTAACATTCATGATTGACATGGGAATTCGTCAGTTAGGCATCCCTCTTAAAAGAGGACGTGACATTTCCCGATATGTCTGCGCCATGTGAAATAACCCTGAAGCATTCTCTCTTATAACTCTGTTATGCTGTTCCTCTGTTACTTCTTCTAAGAATGTATTACTGAATTCGTCAGATGGGTGTTACTCATTGGGGGTGTGCACCTGCCCAGTCTGACTTTGTCTAATCAGTGCTGTCCATCAGTGGATGCAGGGACACACCCTTTTGAAAACTGGAATGGTAACACCCATCTGACAGATTCAGTCATACATTTCTAGGAGAAATAACAGAGGAACCGCACAACACCTAGATATAAGAGAAGAGGCTCCAGAACTGTTATTTCACAGAAAACACAAGGATTTACTAAAACAGGCAGGAGCCACAAATAGATGCCCTCGCTCTATAAAAATAATAATGCCCATTTGAATTAATTTCTAAAAGGGGTATGTCACTGTAGCAGACTCCCTTTTAGGTTATTAATTTTTCTGTCCACCCCCAGTCTATTTAGAAAATTATTCCATCCACGAACTCTTAAAGGTGGCAACAGGGCTGGGACAACAGGTAGGCGAAGGTAGGTAACCGCCTAGGGCTCCACTTCATCCCAGGCAGAAAAGGGGCGCAAATAGGTGTGGAGTGGGCTGAATTTTACATTGGGAGAGGTGTGGGCGCTACATGCCTTTTTTTGCCTAGGGCGACAGAATACCTTGTCCCAGCTCTGGGTGGCAATACACTTTTGTTGCTTATTAGCCAAATGTTCATTTGGCCAACAGCTTTTCCTCCTGCAGCCCCCATAGACCTGCTTAGCTAGGACAAATAGGCATGTGTTTTCAATAGGGAGAGGGGAATGAGCCTGCTTATATTCTGTTGGAACAAAGGATCAGGCTAGCTGAAATCCAATATGCCCAATCACAACAATATCTCCAGTTTGGAAAGAGGTGGGACATCTCCATACATATTAAACAGTCTACTTGTCTTGGAATAACATTATAATTCTGGTGGTGATATTTCGAGTACTCACCTGGCAATTTCAGCTATTTCTTCTGACTGGGCTATGAAGTTGCTGTATACCTCCTGGTCGTCGTCATCATCATCCTGAAGAGTGTTCTGCCTCTGGCGGATAGACACATTGTGTGTCCTGGGAGTCTGGGTGGCTGTTGAAGTATGGGATCGTTTGTGTTTAGGAGTACTGTGATTAGAGCCATATTCCTCCTCAGATGTAGAAATATAATCTGAACCCTGCTGTCTCCGTCTTGAAGCTTATAAAATGAATTGGTTTCAGAGAAAGAAAAAGTCAAAAAGATCAATACTTTCCTAGCACCGGTTAGATAGACAGGTAGGAATACTGCGGATTTACAGTATAATGACCAATATACAAGTTGTTTGATGATGGGAGTAGTTATTAGGTCAGTGAAACCCTATAAGTTGGTCACATGGTGTAACGTGAAAGTTTAATTGCAGGATGAAATTAGGTAGGTAAAAATGACAGCTAGACCCAAAGTGGTAGATCCTAGTTTTTGAAGGGGTGTTTCCATCATAAACTTTGATGGCATATCAATAGGCTATGCCATCAAAGTCTGATACATGCAGGTCCCAACTCGGGAACAGACCCCAGAATTGTTGGCTCAGAATGAAGAGCCAGTCATGCATGCACACAACTCTCCATTCTGTTCTATGGGAGTTCTGAGTACAGGTGAACAATGTGTTTGGCTGTAACCAGAACTCCCGTAGAACAGAATGGAGAGTCATGAGAAACCATGACTGGCTTTCCTCTTAGAGCCAACACTTATGGGAGGCTGTTCTTGAAATAGGTGCAGGTCCCACCTCTTGAACCCGCACCCATCAGACTTTGATAGTATGTCCTATCAATATTTCAAAACCGGTGGTGGGAACAACTGAACTATCCTAAGAAGATTGTACTCTGGACAGTAGAAAATTTACCAAAACCAGGAAAACGTTTTGGCTCTTTGCTAAACAGCATAATGGACTCATGAGAAAGCACGACCGGCTTTCCTTTCAGAGCCAACACTTACAAGAGCCTGTTCCCGAAATAGACGAATCCCACCTCTTGAATCCGCACCCATCAGACTTCGATAGCATGTCCTATCAGTATGTCAAACCGGTGGTGGGAACAACTTAACTATCCATAGAAGATCTTAATCTGGACAGTAGAAAATTTACCAAATCCAGGAAAACTTTTTGGCTCCTTGCTAAAGTGCATAATGGACCCATGGGTCCATCTATTGATAAGTGGTTTTATCTATAAACAAACTACATGTATTATTAAAGGCCATGAACACCTTTGCAACATGATTTAATGGTCTTGATGCTCCCGAAATGAAAAAAGGAAGTAATTTTGCAAGTAGTCGTGATTAAAAAATTACTACAAAGAAATCCTCTGTAGACGTATCTTGTAGTCATACTCTCCCTCATCTCTCACCTGCTTGATCCAGAGATTTATTCAAATTATCAGATTGGCATCGGGAAGACTGAAAATGAAGACAACTGGTTTCTACCTTATGGGAAGTTTTGTGTCTTCCTCTGGATCAACACTGTAGGTCAACTGGTTGAACTAGATGGACAGCTGTCTTTTTTCAGTCTTACAAACTATGTAACTAGTTTTTGACCAGATAGATAGATGTTGGTCTAGCAAAAAAGTAGCTGACAGATGTGGATTATGACTCCAGGATGAGACTGCACGAGGTTTGTTTGTTTGTAAGTGGTCACCACAGATCTCCATAAATCAGCATATGAGCTGCAGACACAAAATGATGCCCTGAATGAAAGATTTCCTAGTTGCAAAGTTGCTTTAATTTTCATTTCAAATGTATGGGAGCAATAAAATTTTGTTTTAAGTCCTACATACCCTTGAAAGTAACCAGTCTTTGCTAAAATCTGGCTCAACCTATGTGGTCGAGGCCCAGTCTCTTGGGATAATGCTTGGTACGTGGATCTCTAAACTTGCATTTCAACTTGTATTTTGGATCATTGGGAAATCATTAGACAATTAATAAAACATAGAAAACTATAGACGAGATAGTCGGTTTTGCAGCTGAGGGCTAGACTTACAATAGGTGAACAAGTGGGTCACAAGTTCTGTAATATCATTGAAATAACCAACGTCAGACATGTTAAACCTAGCCCTTAGAAGAAAACTTAATTATACGATAATCTGCAGACCATATGCCAGTTTCTATTGTATTCAGGGGCATAGCTATAGGTGGTGCAAAGGTAGCAGTCATACCTGGGCTCAGGTGATGGGTAGGGCCCACAGCCCTAGGTGCCACTTAGATAGATACTAGTATTATAAATTTTATAGATTTTGCTTTGGGTCCTAGAAGCTTCAGTCTTCTGGTGGCATGTAGCCTTTTCGGGAATACCAATGCGAAATGGGCAGCATTGGCATCTTTAAACAAATTACTTCATAGAAAAATATATACTGCCACAGAACACAGGTTGGTAAGGATTTGGGGGCACAAATTTTCCCAGAAAACAATAGAAACAATTATAGGTCTGCAAAAGACATTAGAGGGTCTATGTAGCAGAGTGGAGAAACCGCAATACTATTCAACCCTATATCACAAAATTATATAAAGACATTTTGGTAATTATGAATAAGTTGACATTACCCCAATGTGGCCCGGCCACTGCAACAACACTTCGATTTTTATATAACTCCCATAGAGACTGAATGGATCAACATTTACATGCTCAATCACCTCTCCATTCAAACTTCTCCTTAAAGGGGTTGTCCATTGTTTCAAAACAAGGACTCTGCTGGTTGGGAATGGTAAAATAGAATAGAAATAAACTCAGCTGTGAAGTCTGCTTAAGTTCCAGTGCTACCAATGCTCCCGATACTTTCTACCGATGACATCATGGTGACTTTGGAGCCAATTACTGCCATCTCAGCGGTCTCTTCCTATATGAAGGGCACATGACTGCTAGGACCAGTGATTGGCTTAAAGGGGTTGTCTCACTACAAGGATTGCTTTTGATGTAAGATCGTGCAAAAACAAGTCACTTTGCAATGTGTCCATTAACAGTGTCCTACCTATTCCGAGATACCCCCTCTTGTATGGGCTGCATCAGCTCCTCAGGTTGCTATAGCTACAGACCTGTTCGATCTCTCCAGACCTGGAGTGCTCAGCAGGCCAGTAGTAGCCAATAAATACTCCCCTGAAACAGGGAAAACAGGACTAAGATGAGATGAATCGATGTAGTGAGACAACCTCTTTAAGGGTCATATGATCCATGAATGTTATGTCATCAGTCTGGAGCACGGAGATCAGTAGTAATGTTGGAGTAGAGTGATCTTCACTGGTGAGGATAGTTATTTTATGTTTACTAATCTTCCAACTAGTACAGCTTTTTTTTTTTTTTTTTTTAAATAAAATAAAATTATGGCTACCCCTTTTAAATCTGGACATGCAGTCAGAGAGAGGGACAGTTCTCCTGTTTTAGTCATTAGTGAGGGTCTGAGTACATAGATCCCCATCATTTTAACATTTATATTCAAAAATATTCATAGTTCAATTACCCCTTTAAATGAGTATATTGCGGTATCTCACTCATTAATACATAGCCACCCCGGGTGTTGTATATATATATTGATTATGGTTTGAAAGTAGAGTCACCAAAAGATACCATTATAAAAGCCTCCTTTATAGAAATAAAGTAAAAATGTAATTATCCCATTTCAGTCTAGATTTCACCACTGCGGGCCATCTCCGAAAAGAGCCTATGTGCCTAAGTCCCCATGACAGCACTTTCTATGTCTGTACTTTACTGTATTAAACACAGCAAACAGTTTAACCCATACTAGAAAAATTAAATCCGATTTTAGATAGGCAAAGCCCCAGGGGCATAGCTATAGGGGATGCAAAGGTAGCAGTCGCTACCAGGCCAGGAGTCTAACGGGGGCCTAAAGGTCCCTTTGCCACATAAGAGGACACCAGTATTATAAATAGCAGCACATGATAGGTGCTTTAAGTTAATCTTCTGTAAGGCGCTGTAACCTTATAAAACAGAATCAGAAGAAATAGCTATGGTACAACCATCTTAAATGGGGTTGCCCAGGATTAGCAAAATGGTGGCCTTTTTATTATCGACACAGCGCTACACCAGTCCATGGTTGCGTTTGATATGGCGGCTCAGGTCCATTAAAGTGTGGACGGCTGAGCTGCAATACCACATGTTGTTTTTGGAAGAAAAACAGCCATATTTTTCAAATCCTGGACAACCCCTTTAAGAAACAATGTAAAGAAATGGCAAATGTCGTGGGGACACCGGCAGAGAAGCTCTTCCCTTTGGACTTCTGAGAATAAGAAGACTAACACACATGTGAGATTTTATAACATCTTTTGGTAGCTCTGCTTTAAAATGTTAATGAGGTTCTGATAGAAAAAAAGGTATTAAAATAAAATCAGTGCTCAAGTTACAGAATTTGGAATAAAACAGTTAGTGCACTTCCAAGAGGGAAGGAAAAACCAATTCATTTGAATACAAGATTTTCTTCTGTATTCATAGAAATTCTTTTTTTCATCCACGTTCTCATCCAGACAGAGGGAACATTTTTAAGAGCTCTGAGTAGCAGAGCTCCATATAAATATGCTCAAAAACAACATAAATAAGTTATAAAACAAACCAAGAAATACAATTCAATATAATCAAACAGAAGATCCATCAACTCTCCCGATGTAGTAAATACTTGGATTTCTCATAAAATAACAATTTTGAAGCATTTTCATTACAATTTGCATTGTACTGTCTTTTTTGTTATTCCTTATGGAAATGTATGCATAAACGTATAGCTAAGCAATAACTTTCACAATGTCAAAGGGGAGTGTCCCTACACACTTAGGTGTGTGCTAAGAATTTGACAGTGTTAGGCTGTAGGGACAAACCCTATTGACATGTACAATGGTAGTGCCCAGTTGTTCATTCATTCGTAGAGTTTTCAGGAAGAGGAACAAAGCTGAATTCTAAGAAAAGTTTTTACATAGTGTTAAATTATGGGGAATACAAGTAATTACTAAAACAGACATGTAATGACAGATGACAGGTATCCTTTTATGAAGGAGCTGTCCAATAGGGCTATTAGAGTATATGGGTGCAATTAATGGTGGTCCCAAGTCCAAGACTCCATTCTAAGAGCCAAATTGAAAAGCCACAGCAAAGAGCAGCAACCACTCTGGTATACTTAAAGGGGTTGTCTCACTACAAGGATTTCTTTTTATGTTAAAGATCTTGCAAAAACAAGTCTGTTTGCAATGTATGTCCATTAAAAGAATCCTACTTATTCCTAGATATCCCCCCTTGTATGGGCTGCATCATCTCTGGAATCAATGGCGCTTTAAAATAAATATATGATAATAATAATAATAATCTCCTCAGGTTGCTATAGCTACAGACCTGTTCAATCTCTCATGATAGGCTGCCAGCACGGGTTGCTATAGCTACAGACCTGGCTTCTACTGCAGCCTAGTAGAAGCCAGTAAACACGCCCCTGAATTCAAAATGAAACAAAGAAAACAGGACTGAGGTAAGATGAATCGATGTAGTGAGACAACCCCTTTAAATGGGCACCATGCAATACAACACTTTGCCTTGATCCTTTTCAAAGTGATGCAACCCTTTTATTCCCCTGAACAGTTTGCGCCTTGGTAGTTGGACCCCCAACTAAACAGAACGTGGCCGCATATTCTAGCAATTTGCCATCACGTTATGAAATGGCAAAACCTTTTTAAAAAGGAGTTTTGCCATTTGGCAAAGTTCCCTCTGGGGCCAGAACGTAGCTCGCAATGAGGTAGTTGCGTGGCTCTCCCCCATTCCGGTCTATGGAAGTTCTGAACATAGACGAGCACACACTGCCATAGAAATAAATAGGGGGAACTGCACAAGTGTAGCCACCTCCTCATCTGAGGCCAGCTCGTAGCGAGCTACAAGCTGGCATCAGAACGAATGTTGTCGAATGGCGAAACTTTAAGGCAGGGGTTTCATTGGTTGTAGAGGTCAACTCCTCTGCTGCCCGCCCTTTTTTTTTTCAGAAACTGGGCCCATTTATTTTATCACAGTGAAATTATTCTTAAGAAAAAACTTGAGTCCCATCAATGGCAGAATATAGAAGTAGGCAAAGAAAAGCAGAAAAAACTCACAAGAAGAAGAAGAGTACTTTACACTACCAGATCGTGCTCTAGTTAGCGGCTGTTTTGGTGTAGGTGGCAGTGGTTTTTTGATAGGTTGTTTCACTTCTGCTACAGCTGGCTTGCGACTTGTATATGTGTGGTCAACGCTACGTCCCGAAAACGCAGTACGTGGAGAGGATGTCTCAGAGTCACTTGGAACATTGAATGAGCCAGTCCTCTTCCTTGGCATTGCCAGAATGTCTAGCCGGGAGAGCTTTTTGGATTCACTGCTACTTTTAGCTGATGAAGAGGCTTCTGAACTAACATTCAATCTTTCAGCATCTGCACTTTCATTATCAGATGCTTCTCCAAGACGAGCACGACGTAACTTAGATGCTCTCGTAGGCCTGGGTGTTGATAGGCTATTTGAGCGGGTAAGAGCTTGCTGGACTTTTTGTGCATTTGAAGATACCCGGCTTGCATCCTCTTTGGTTGACTGAGCAAAGGGTCGCCTCCTTGAGAGATTTCTGGAGGAAGAGTTTTCATAATCTGAGGATACAGTATCAGGAACGGATATGTAAGGAAGACTAGAACCTCTTTCTTCATCTGTGAAATCCAAAGAACCACGTGTTCCAGTGCTGCGCTTCATTTCAAACTTTTTGGCTACATCTCGCCTGCTGCTTCCATCAGCCGTACCCGTTCTCCGTTTCTCAGAGAGTCTCTCTCGAGCACTAGGCTGGCTGTACGGATCTTGTATTGAAGATGTAGAAGATGACTTTTCCTTATGAAGACTCATAACCCTGCTCTTTTGAGGATGACTTGGCACATTCTTATCACTGACCAGACTGACTGTGCTTGCTGTATCCACATCAGAATCTCCGGACAGGGAATCATCTGGTGGACAAGGAGTATTCTCTATATCGTCTATGTGATTCTGTGAGAAGAGCTTAGCTTCGAGAGCAGCTAAAGCATTTTCAGTTTCTTTAAGAATCTGCTGTGTCTCTCGACTGTAATCAGTGTTCGACTTTGTAACATTCATATCCTTAAGCAAAGGGTGGGTTGAGATGTGGGGAAGCTTGTTGGCAGAGATGTTGGAACTGGATTTTTCTTTGGTAAAACTTTCTTGCCTGACAAATGACTCTCTGGCTGCTCCATTTTCTTTTTTCAACAGCTGGTTATCTATTTTTGTAATCACTGAGGTTTCTTGCATGGTTTGTTGGTTTCCCTTTGGCTTTACTTGGATATCATGACTTTTATATGGTTTGTGCATCTCCACGTTGGGCAATACGGAATTGGCATGAGATAAACTATCAATCTCACTGTCATTACCAACATAAAAGCTAGTAGACTTTGGTTCATTAGAAAGCTTATTTGTTCTTTGGACACTTTGTTCTTGGCTACCAGTGTCCTCTCTTCGCCACTTTGTTCTAGAAACAGCTGGCAGTGGACTAGACTTTTTGCTGGACAGGACACCCTCATCAGACTTGCTTGCATCGCTGAGACTATCTGGATCCAAGTCTTCTTGTATGAAGAGTAAACTGTTTGGGTCAGATGGCACATTTTTCACTTCGGTTTCGATCATTGTTTTTTGAGTAATTTCTGTGTAAGACTCGGCACAAACCAAAATAGCTGGTGTTGGACTTTCAGATTTGTCATTTGGTGGTAGCTGAGGAAGAAGCCGCCTTGTTCTTGAAGGGAAAGCGGGATCTCCTTCCCCAGTATTTTCAGCGTGATCAAAATCTAGAAACAGAGGAAAGTCAATGAGTTATAGAATATAATGTCAAAGTAGATGAAGATTTAATGAAACTTTTCTTACCTTAAAGAGTTGTAGCATTTGTTCCCAGAAAATGTGATAAAGAACAAACCAAGGATGAGGTGTAAATTTGTAGGACAACTTAGAGACTCTTACAATCAGCATTGTCCTTAATGCCAACTAAAGACAATACTTAATGCCAACTAAATTCCTTCCATTAAAAACAGACATTCCTAAAGCAAGGGCACAACTTTCATACCATGTATAATACTGATTTGTTCTTCTATGGCATAAATTTTATTTGGCTCCCTTAGTTAACACATCCAACTGCTACATCTGTACCTCCTTCAGCTCTGCCCCTGTTCTGAAACTTGTGTGAACTTTCCAATGGTCTATAATTATTTAAAAAACTGAATAAAATATTCTAGAAATCAGTGCTGTTCTAAAATACATTAAATTAAATCATTTATTCCCGGAAATAGTCTTATTTTAAATGACACTTTATTACTATAAAAGTTTCAAGCTTATTACCATCATTTGCCATTAATCCCGATTTTTGCCCATCTAAAGGAGAGGTTGGCGAGGCCTCCGGATAGCTATCGGCAAGACTTGCCCATCTAGACACCCATTTCTGTCCACTTCTACTGGAGCCAGATGATTTCCCAGTCTGCAAACATTGCCAATTTTAGTTTTACCAAGAAGGTCCATACACCAGTACATACAAGGAGCGGCTCGCTGAACTTACCTGGACATCAGCCTGAGGCTCACTATTCATTTTGACGGAATGACTGGTTGACAGAATTGCAGCCTTGTGGTTCACATTGTTCTCAGTAAGGGAGGTTTCTTCCTTTTCTAGTTGGATAACTGGTCTGTAAATTGCAGAAGAAATTTTGGAATACTCCTCAGGTTCAAAGACTCCAAATACCTACAAGTATAAAGAGGATAATTATTCACCATTATCTCTATTATCTTTGATTTATCATTCACCACACTACTATACACAGTTCAGTATCTACAGTGACATGTATTTGTAGGACAAATAGGTCTCACACTTATAAAACAAAAATATATCTATTTCCACAATTAGAGATGAGCAATTTTCCCAAAATTTTGTAAAAACAGTTTTGATTTTCGATCCGATCGCAAATTCCCATTTAAGTCAATGGGAGAAAATGATCGGGTTAATTTTTCGAACCCAATCTTTCTGGAAAAATCGGAACGGATTGCGGTCGAAAAACCCTAAAATCAACGCTATTTTAACTTTTCAATCCTATCCACAATTTACAAATTTTCACTAGATCTTTTCCTTGGATAAACATCTAAAACTATAAAAGGGTAAAAACATCTAATATGACGAGTAACTTGGATGACCAAATTGGAAAATCTCATTAAAGGCTCTGGCTCAATTGGTTCTTTATTGTATACTCCTTGCTAAAGAACACACATGACTGCTTTCTAACTAAGCAGCTCCACACCTGTCTATGTGTAGTAGCTGGTATTGTAGCTCAGTTCTATTAAAGTGAGTACTTAAAGGGGTTTTGCCCCAAAGTAAAATTTACATGGGAAGCTCGCAAATTAAAAAATAAACATTTTCACCATTCATCATTCTGTAGTTTTTGTTTTAGCGGCTCCTTTAGTGATCCATTGTTTACAGCTCGACTCCAAGGGATACGACTAGGGCCGAGTGCTCCTCAGTCCTGGTCACACATGCTCAGAGATCACCTCTCCTCTCAGGCAGCTACTGAGTGCTCAAACCCCAGGTGCTGTCATTCTACTCCTGTCCTTAGTAATTATTCAAACAGTGTAAATAAATAAAAAAATAAACCTTAATGAGTTCTGTGCATTGATAAAGAGAAAAAAAATCCACAGGTTTGGTTACTGCAGGGATTTGAACCTAAGATCCTTGTGCTGTGAGTCAAAAACTTTACCTCTGAGCTACCTTGTAGCTACTCACAGTTCTTTACATAAACAGACCTTTCTTTTAGTATAGAGAGTGATGTCATCCTGCTGAGTCACATGATATGCAATTCAAAAGAATCACACACACACCCTTCTGAGCACACAGAGCTAAAGAGCTGGATGCAGGAGGTATGAAATGAGATCGTGGGAAAACCCCTTTAACCTATGAACAGATGTGGCTCAGTTTTTAAAAGAAAAATTGTCCATGTTTTTTCAATCATTTACAAACTAGGCCTTCAGCATAAATGCTGTATATGAACCAAAGATAGATCAGGAAGGACTTTCACCAGACACCAGTGACTATTAGTAGAAGTGATCATGTTTCTAATAGGACTACAATTTGGCCACACAGTAATATTGAGCTTCAGGTGTTAAAAGCAAAGTTTGTTCTCCTGACTGCACTGCATTATGGGCCTCCAATGGAAAAGAAAAAAAAATATTATCTAGCCACCGTTCCCTCATGGTCTCTTTTTCAGACCACTTCTTTATAATGGATTGTGTGGACAGACTTTGGCAACTGAAATCACCAGCTACGTCTGCCTATTCCATTTCCTGAGAATCACCCATCTGCACAAGGTCAATGGGGCAAATCCATTCACAGCAAAAAAAAAAAATCAGGGGAAAGAAACATTGGCATTTTGGATTTCGATCTGCCCAATCCTTTCCTCTGAAGAAAGATAAGCTGCTGCCTAAAGGGTCTGGTGGCTGCTTATAACACTCTCATCATTGAAATAAACCGACCTAAACATGCATATACGTGGGAGTAGGAAGGTAGAAGGGTCAGTCAATCGTTATTTAAGGTGTATGGTGGCTTTAGACCAGGGGTGTCAGACACCTGTACACCGAGGGCCACATCAATATGATAAAAAAAACAAGGATATGACTAGCACTAACTTGACTAATGTCTTAGATAAAATCAGAAAAAAACTTTAATTCCAATTATAGTAAAAACATATTCAGGAAACAAACGCATCAAAAAGTGAAAAAAACCACTGACGCGTTTCAGATCAGCGTCCTTAGTCTTTGTTGCACTTGCTTGTTTGTTTCCTGGATATGTTCTTTGTATAATTGGAAGTTTTTTGCTGCTAAAACATCACTCGAGTTAGTGCTGGTCATATCCTTATTTTTTCCTTTATCGTTATACGGCTGGGAATCAGGAGACCGCAAGGACCATTACACTAGTTCCAGGAAAGCCCACCAACGATCATTTTGTTGGACTGTTCACATCAATATTATGATTGCCCATTGGATGGCCTTGGAGTGTGGGGCCTTTGTATGGCTGCCAGAGCTGTGCCACCACGTGAGCTACTGAATAGCGCACTGTGGAAGTGTGTATGGCAAAGCTCCGAATCCAACATGGCACATGCTCCCTGTGTTGGTGGTGCCACCTTTGCCAAGAGCTGACTGTGCCCTCCAAAGAAAGTGGAGAGCCAGTTATTATTTGTCTGGACCTTGTCTATTACTGTTCACTGTGCCCTAGCTTTCAAAGAGCCACATGAAGCGATGTGGTGGGCTAGATTTGACCCGTAGACCTTCAGTTTGACACTTGTGCTTTAGATCATCATTTCTCCCATACCGGATGGAAGCAGTAGTCTAAAAGTCATGTTGAGGTCAGAAAACTCTGCCATCCTAACCATAACCTGGATTTGAGTTTTTGTGCACTAGCGCAATCCTATTGAGTAGGAAATATCAGGTCTTAATTACTTAGCCCTGACATCTTAGGCACAGGTCACACGGCTTATTGCCGACGTATTGCGGGACGGATTTCGCCCCGCAATTACGCCGGCTGCCGCGCAGCGGGGGCAGGGGGCCGGCAGCTCGCCAGCCCCATAGACAGTCAATATTCATGGCGCGTCCGCGCCGTAAATAATTGAAATGTCACTTTCTCCCACGCGGGGATTCGCTGAGCGTGGAGGAGAGACGGAATCCACAGTTCTCTATGAGAACTGTGGATTACCGTAATGACAGGGACGGATTTCAGCCATACTGCAGCGCAAATACGGCGCGCAGTACGGCTGAAATCAGTGCCCAAATCAGCCGTGTGAACGGCCCCTTAAAGGGAATGTGTCATCAAAAAATGAGTCATTGTTTAAGTCCCTTTTTTATGTTAAACACATTTTTTTAGGAATTTTTGGTTGTTTTGTTTTTCATTTTTCATATCACTTAATTTTTTTTTACTAATTCTTAAGTCTCGCAGTTTTCACTTTGGCCACTAGGCCTTGTTTGCACTGCTTTAACAGCAGTCAGAGATATGCTTTACAGTACCTTCATGCACATAGGAGACTTAAGACTGACTCAGTCCCATTGACTTCTATAGGAGAGTTTTCTAGTCATGCTCTGTGACCTGGGAAGAAATCAATGTGCAGGGAGGTGAAAGGGTGAACTGTGACTATCTCCTCTATGTGACTGGTGGATCCTGTGTTATCTATTCACACTGGTGTCTCCTTCAGTTTGACCCTCTTAGTGCTGATAATGAGCAGACAACTGAGAATCTTTCTGGACAGAACAGGAAGTGTTAGACAATTATTAGGCAAAGCGGCCAATGTGAAAACTGCAGGACTTAAGAATTATTAAAAAAAATATTGAAAGTGATATGGAAAATTTTAAAAAAAATATAACCAAAAATTCTTAAAAAATATGTTTAACATAAAAACATGAGTTAAACAATAAGTAATTTTTTGATGACACATTCCCTTTAACTAAGAGGCACTGTAACTTACAAAAGGTATTCCCATCATGTTACTTCTGCCTTGCCTGGCCTGGTCTTTGGCGACTGCAAGAAACGGAGTGCATGGAGGACCACCAATCTGTTCCGTAGGCCAGCAGAGCCGAAGTAACATTGTGGGAATACCCTTATTAGTCAACTTTAAGTATTACAGGGGCATTTTTTGTTTTGTCCTAATATCATTTAGTTCATATTAATTTGAAGCAACAACTCCTTACAGATTTAACTTTCTCCTTTTCACAAAGAAAAATAATCAACTTAGTCTCCACTTTTACCTGGTCTATCATCTTCCTAGCTTCTTCAACCTCTTTATCTTGGTTCTCCGTTTCAATAGTATATGTCCCAGCATCGCTCAGACTGTCCTCCTCTTCAGCTTTCTTTACCCTCAGTGGTCTACATTCAGGAGGTGGTGATGCAGATGTTGGTGGAGCTGAAGGTGCCATTATGGACTGCACTTGATGGCTGGTGAGTGGTGCAACTACTGTAGATATTGGCAATGTCGTAGGTTTTTCTAGTGAATCTTTTAAGGCCTCTTGCTCCCGCAAATACTCAGCCACAAACTCTTGAGCAAACTTGGATTTCTTCCAATGCTTCCAAAAATCTTCACTGGAGGCTTTGCGGTTACTGGGCCAGCAGCACTTATCCGATCTTCAGTCTTTTCTCTTCTAAAAGAATTGGACCTTTGAGGAAAACAAGAATTTACCAAGGGTTTAGGAACTAGAGGGGCTGTGACTGTGGTCGTCCCATTAGTAGTCAGCTTCTCTGCAGGTAGGACGCCTTTTTTCTTGTCATTTTTGACTTTGTTGGCAGGGTCAGCTTCGTTTTGCGAAGCGTTTGCACTGTGTGTGAAGGACTGAGACCTCTTTTTTCGAGGTGCATCCTCATCGAAGAATTCTATAACGAATGCTTGCTGACTGTGCAGCAGTTCTTCAGGCTCCCGCTTTATCTGCCTTTGAAGCTTGCCCTGCTCCGACTGCGTGTTCTCCTTCTCTGGAACAGGTACTGATGGATCTTCTGAATCGCTTTGAGTGCCATCCTCATGTCGATTACCTGAAATAATGGGTAGAATACATCATATAAGGGACACATTTACAATGGTTGTATCATTAGAGTCAGCTTCTTTAACCAAAGAGCTATATTTCACAAAGGGTCCAGATCAAGAGAGCTCCAGCAAACTGCAGATTTTGCCAGGGGAAGTTACAACTAGCCAGGCATTGACCCAGCAGGAGAACTTTCGTATTATAGACCAATCATTAAAATGTAATGCATGGGTGATACAAGTCTACCAGAAAAGTGGCTATGCATTTTGGATTTAAGGCAGAGGACCTCCTCTATGATGTCTATCTGCCCTCACACAAATGAAATGAGGTGGTCTTCATGAGACAACTGCTTTAAATAAATTCTCCAAAATGAAACACTTTTTTTTAAATATACATAAAAATTTAGCAAATATTACGCTCCTTTATATGTTCCACTGAGCGTGATGATGGGTTACCATCTGCCGGTTGCAAAGTGGAATTTTAAGGGTGAAGGGTAGATATAGCTGCTAACTCTCTTCTTGACCCGCTGCAATCAGGTTTCCGCACCCTACACTCCACGGAAACTGCCTTAGTTAAAGTCTCAAATGACCTCCTAACAGCAAAATCTCAGGGTAACTACTCATTGTTGCTTCTCTTGGATCTCTCTGCAGCATTTGACACTGTGGATCACCAACTTCTCCTCAGCATGCTCAGCACCATTGGCCTCCAGGACACCGCTCTCGCTTGGTTCTCGTCCTACCTCTCTGACCGCTCCTTCAGTGTCTCGTTTTCTGGTTCCACCTCCTCTCCTCTTCCTCTTGCTGTTGGGGTTTCCTCAGGGATCAGTTTTGGTCCTCTCCTCTTTTCATTGTACACAGCCCCATTGGACCAACCATCAGTAGATTTGGCTTCCAGTACCATCTCTATGCGGATGACACCCAATTATACACCTCCTCCCGTGACATCACTCCAGCCTTGCTACAAAACCAGTGACTGTCTGTCCGCTGTCTCTGACATCATGTCCTCTCTCCATCTGAAACTAAACCTCACTAAGACTGAACTTCTTGTCTTTCCGCCATCTACTAACCAACCCCCCCCCCTGCTATTTCTGTTTCTGTATGTGGTACCACCATTTCTCCTAGGCAGCAGGCCCGCTGTCTAGGGTTTTTATTGGATTCTGATCTGCCCTTCACCCCTTATATCAAATCCCTAGCCCGCTCCTGTCACCTGCACCTCAAGAATATCTCCAAAATCCGTCCATTTCTCACGTGGAAACGACTCAAACTCTCATTACTGCTCTTATTCTTTCTCGTCTTGACTACTGCAACTCCTTGCTTATCGGTCTCCCTCTCTGCAAACTCTCCCCTCTCCAATCTGTCCAGAATGCAGCAGCCAGGCTTGTCTTTCTCTCCAGCCGCTATACTGATGCCTCTACCCTGTGTCAGTCACTGCACTGGTTGCCCATCCAGTACAGGATACAGTATAAACTCAGCACTCTCACCCATAAAGCTCTCCACAGTGCTGCACTCCCTACATCTCCTCCCTAGTCTCTGTCTAAACCCCCCTACCGTGCTCTCCGCTCTGCTGATGATATCAGACTACATTCCTCAATCATCCGAAACCTCCCATGCCCGCCTACAAGATTTCACACGTGCGGCACCAATTTTTCTGGAATATGCTACCGCGGGCGATCAGGCACATTCACAACCCTCACAGTTTTAAGAGGGCCCTGAAAATACATCTTCTCAGTCTGGCCCACCAAGATCCCTAACTGCTATCACACACATCTGTCACTCCCTGCACTTGGGCACTCACAGGCACTTATCTGTATATAGATGTACAGTCTTGGGGGCAGGTACATCCATTTATCATGTAAACCACCACCTAGTAATGAAACATGGCCGGACCATTGTAAACTTGGCACTTCTTACCGTATGTTTCACCCATACACCCGAATAGATTGTAAGCTCTCACGAGCAGGGTCCTCATACCTTGTGTCTCATTTGTAAGTACTTTTAATGTGTAATGTCTGTATGTTTACCCTTGAATTTTTTAAAGTGCTGCTGAATATGTTGGCGCTATAGAAATAAAGATTATTATTTTTATTATTATATTATTATATAGCTAAACTGCCAAGCTGTAGAAGCTTCCAGCATTTCTTTTTACGGGATGTTCACACGACGTTTATTAGATACGTGTTCGGGTATGCTTGTAGGACCCAAACACGTATCTAACAATGCTCAGTGTGATTTACATTGCTTTCAATGTAAAACACGCACAGTCGTTCAGAGGATACTTGTTTTACATATGTCTTTCGGATGCGTTTAACGGATCCGATACAAGAATTAACATGTCAATTGTTGATCCATTTTATGCATTTGACACCCTATTTAAAACTATAGGGTATGTTTCTGCTCCGCAAAAAAGGTATCCAAACATGTACCACACTTAGGGTACGTGTTTGGATACGTTTTATGCAGCGTTTTTCAATACGTTTTTGGGATCAAAAAGCGTATTGAAAAACGCTGTGTGCACATACCCTTCTATCAAATGCAATTGTTATCCAACAGTGGAAATGTCCAGATAGTAGAGGTGCAGCAAAGGAGTGAGGTTCGTGCCCCAAGTCTCGAGTGCCAGAAGAAGCGGCAATAAGCCACTTTGCCATAGGGATTTAGATACAGGGCTATGCAAGGGAACTGAATCTCTGCCACCCTGCCTGAAAAAAAGGTCTAAATTCAAGATACAAACTTCATTAAAATATATAGAGAAACCCAATATATGATGGCAAAAACCCTGCCCAAATGACCTTAAGATTTCCATACACTTTAGATAATGGTTGGCTGAACAGACCCTAATTATATGTTTGTCATCGGATCCTGCCAAAAAGTAAGGATTCGACCACCTTTAATCTCATGTATATAGACACCTTTATAACCATTCATTATAAATTCTTGGCTTACCTTTCAGAGTCCTATTGTGGATGGGAAGGTCACTCTTCGTACTGTAAACATCTTCTCCAGGAGACGGCCGCATTATTAAACTTGGATCATTTTGAACCAACCAGTCAGCTACTTTATTTTCAACAGACATCATTTCATTGGGGGCAGTTTCCTTTCCTCCCGCCCTCCTCTGTCTCATCGAGAACTTGGTGACATGATCCTTAATCTTTATTCTTCCAGGCCGGCAGTCATCAAACTCAATGGTGAACGAGGCATGGCTCTGCATCACTGGGGGCGTAGCAGTATCTGTGTCTTTCGTTGGGATTTCATGGACTTGGGCCTCTGGAGATTTGGCTGGTTGCTGAAAGTCTTTTGTAGGAATTTCGAAGTAGCTGGGTTCTCTTCGGAATGCGTAGAGCGATTGGTCGGCAGAATCTCTATACCCTAAGCTGCCATTCATTTCTTCCTCATGTTGAGACATTTCTTTTGGCCGATCTACAACAGAATGGAAAAGAAACCATATGTAATGAAATATTAATTCTATAACTAAAAGGTGCTACGAACCAAAAGCTCCTACAATTCCATTTCGTTATATAGTGAGGGACGTCAAACTGCTAGACTGCATGTATCGAAATGTAGAATAGGTCTATGGTTAGCCGAAAGAACAGTGCACATAGCTTGTATAGATGTGCATGGAGACTATATGATGCCTACAGTGTGGAACCATACAATCCCAAGTGCACTGCTATATAACCTCTGTTAAACTCCTTTAGCTCCGTTACCTCTGTATGTATGGAGTCCATTGAACCTCCTTAACCTTTCATAGAACATTGGAGTCATACAGAGGTACATGTAAGAGCTCAAGCACCGCTGTGGAAGTCCTATTAAAGCTCAGTACAAAATTGAGCCTTAATATAGCCATGGGGTTTTTTTTTGGCTCTATCACACACAAAAGTCACAGAGCCCTCAGAATATCTTACATGTCAAAAATATTTAAATCAAAACTGTGAGAAACATCTAAAGAATTTTATGTGACCAATAGACGACCAGGAATGCTGAACTTCAAACAGAGGTGTAACTTGAACTTCATGTGCCCCACAGCAAAATCTGTAATCAATCCCCATCTCGATATGGTTTCATATATGATATGATGGATACTTTTTCTCCTCTTCAGGCTCCATGACTAAGCACATCTGTCTGCTAGCTGAATTGCACCTGGGCCCTAAGGCTTGATGGGGTCCAAAATGTTCCTCTGTTTTTATTGAGGAGGCCCAAACTGTAAAAGGGCATTATAGGTGTGGGAGCTACAAATGTGGATGGATGGAGATAGATAGATAGATAGATGTTCAATTCCTAATAATCATTTGTAACCCATTACCAACATCTAAGAAAAAAAACCGTAAACCCGCTCCATATCCACCGATGAAATGAATTAAAAATAAATTTTAGTTTGAAAAATGGTTTAAAAAAAAGTATGCAAAATAACACATACAACCCATACATGGAGGAGCAAAATCTCAAACACCGCATGAATTTCCATTGCTGACGCATTTCGGATTGAAAAATTCTTACCAACATCTGACATATATGATATTGGTGCAGGACGTGGGCTCAGAAGGTGAATATGCTAGCTGTGTCTTAGAGCTGATGCCCGCCATTGGTGGTTGGAATATGAGAACTATAATTCTTGCCATATCCTGCAGGTATCATAGATGTGGTATCAAAGCTATAGAACAGGAGGTGGGCATCTCCCCTGTCACCAGATTACAGTTCTTCCACACAGTACTAGAATGTATATCCCATTACATTACATGGTACCATTAAAAATACTACTCATCCCACTGAAGTTATTAATTCACTTGCCCGAGAGGTCCATTATATGGCATCACCACCTCAATTATGTGCTGTAGTCAGTAGGAAAAGCTAATCCTCCCAGCAAATAAAATGAGTCCATGAATAAATGAGTGTTCACTTTACTTGCAGCCTACAAAGCTTCTGTTTATTCCATTCCCTTCCTAGTCACCCATAGTCAATAAGAGAAAAGTAAACTGGGCTTTACAAAGCAAACCTCGCCGAACAAAGGAGGGACCGCCTAGCAACACTATGTAACAATACATTGGACTATAAATTAAAGAAAAAAAAAAAAAAAAACAATATACAAGGAATAAAGGATCACTCACCACCTGAGATACAAAGTACTTGACTCTTTCTACTGCTGTAGGTATGTGTCGCCCTGAAAAAGCTTTCCGTCTTCAGCCCGATTGAAGCCTGTGATTTTACAAAGTCCCTGGACTACAGAAGGTAAAACAGAGAGCGTGCAAACGGCCACGCGTTTCCAACCAACTTGGTTCTTTGTCCCAGTTGTTTTACCTTCTGTATAACTATTTTCTACAATAAGGCTGAATGGTTTTAAAGCTATGCCAGAGACCTGATACTCTGTAGTACCTGGTACTTAAAGAGACCTGGTACTTTGTAAGTTCACAGGCTATAAATTTAAAAATGTACACCAAGGTAACTCAGTATACCAAAGGGGAGGCTAGACGGAGGTTAAAGACAGGTGCCAACTGAACTCAAAATTCATCCCCTATGCTCCTAGTAAAACAATCAGAGTACCGAGCCTTACAAAATTAAAGACCTTTTCTAAGGACAGGACATCAATATTAGGTTGGTGCGGGTCTGACTCCTGGTACCCTTGCCAATGCGGATTGAAGGGGCCACAACGCTCGTATGAACAATGCAATCTTGTCAAAGTTTACACGTGCTTCTATGTGTAATCACGTCCTTTTAGAAGCAACTATACAAAGTGCTGCAGCTATGTCCCATTGAAGTGAACATGTGGAAAAGAAAAAAAAAGAGAGAGAGGCTATAGTGCTCACCTTCAATAAACTGGTAGCAGTGGCGGGAGTTGGACCCCCCAAATATTGATGGTGTAGTCTAAAGAATAGGCAAGAAATCAGATGTACCTTCTAGAGGCTGAGTATATTTGATGGTACTCTTTCGAGAGTACTAGCTCCCTTCTTCAGACATGGTGTTATACAAGACTACTTTCTATGGCTAACACAATACAACATTATACTACAAAGAACAGGCAATCAGTTTTGGAAGGGTGGACAACTCCATTAAACATGGAGCAAGAAGACTTTTTGCTGCCAGATACTTTGAGTGCCACTTACCTCTATAGAAGCAATGGGAGGGAATATATGGAATATACAGGCCAGATGTTATGTACCCCCTTTCATGGTGACAGATGAAGGCCCCCAAAGATATCAGATTGCCAGCGAGATTCCAAAGAAAGCTATTCTCTACAAAGAACAGGAAGTTGTCTCATGACGACAACCCCCTTCCGTATGTTGGGAACCCCTTTTATGAGCCACATCAGAGTTCATCCCCTGCATGTCAGTCCTTCACTTGAAATTTATGGTTGGACCAACCTTCCCCCCAGTAAGAACAGTTGAATCCAGGAGCCAGATCTGCAGGGCATAACCGATTACCGGGTGGCTATTATTAGGGAAGTTGGCTTCATGAGATAGCGCTAGTAACCCAATTCTAGTTGTCCAATAACAGTATCTTTCCAGTATTATATACTGCATAATACACATCCCACCTGCTTCAGACCCCTTGTAGAATGAAGAACGGACTTTATGGCAACCAATGACTACCATACAGTTGGTCCTTTCTTTTTCGGACAGAAGTTCTGCAGCAGCTGACATATATTATACAGTATAATACTCTTGCAGCGACAGATTCTCTTTGACAAGATGAATTCCATGGCAGTCAAGATGTTCTGCACCAACTTGGTAAGTTGTTATAGCTTCCTAGGCTAGCTGGTAAGGTTTCTGTCTTGTAGGGAGTTAAAGGATATGTTGAATTCCAGAAACGCCACCAGTTTAGTTCATTGATTGTATTTGAAATTTCAGCTTGAATGAAGCTGAACTGCAATACCTGGCAAAGCCAATGGATGGAAGACGTGCTGTTTTTGCTTTAAAATGCATGTCAATTTCTTTTTGATCATAAATAGCTTTACCTTAATGGGTTATTACTATGAGCACATTTATGAGGTTGTTGAGGTAAGGATCTCCACCAAGGTTTTAAGAATGGACTGATGTAACCGAATATGTATTAAGAATTGCATATTGGAAATTCCCTTCAACATGATCCTCATGATGAATGAGCTTTCTGCTGTACAACAACTGAGGGTGTGGAGGGCACACAGCTACCTCTTGGCATGGACCCAATGCATAAACTATAAAGCCTATTATATCCCAAGATAACAAGGCTATATGGTCATTTAAGAAGCAGGGGTTATGAAAACAAGTCTAGAAACAAAGCCAAAAATAAAAATGGATAAGAGCTCAAGACAATTATAAGATTAGCACAACAGTGAGGACACCCAAACTCCACTGACTAGGTAGCTTTAATAAAGGTTTTAGCCATGAAAGCAATACCTTCCTCATGAATAGAGATCAGATACTCTTATAAAAGCAAAACAAAGGCTTGCTTACCTGCATAGTGATCGTCCGGCCTCCTACCTTCATGTTTCTCATGCTTGTTATCATCATCATCTCCCCACCAGGATGGCTGCCCATATAGCGGTGTGCGATATATTGAGGGTTCTGGGGACAGAAATTCATACATTTGTATTATTCACTGTTCAATTTTAATGTCACCTATGAAAACCACATGTTACAATACATCTATTAATACAGACCATTATACATATATAACCTGAACCATCATATGTCTTTAGAAGGCCACATATGCAAAGCGTTGTACAGGATTAGAAAACCATGGCTACATTTTTCTTAAAAACAGATCCTCACCTGTTTGCAGGTTGTAAGTAGTATTGCACCTCAACCCCATTGCCATAAAAACAAAGCAGCTTTGTACAATTTAGTGATAGAAAATTAGCCGCTGCCAAAAAAGTAAATTTTTCAGATGGATGCCCCTATTCCTAGTTTATTTTGAGCATAGGAAACTATCCTCAAACAGGGGCCACATTTAGTGGTGCCACCGTGCAGATATTCCAGAGTGCAGTAGTCATATATTAGTGCAAAAACAGACTTGGACTGGCCCACAAGAGAGCATGGAAAAATCCTGGTGAGTCCCTGGGCATGGTGGACCAGGGGCTGCTTTGTAGGGAGAAACACAGAGAAAGAAAGGTAGAGTAGAAGATTCATGTGCCCTCATGTACAGTCAGTGTAGGGTGGGCCCCCTCGGAATCCGCCCCACCGGTGGGCCCCCTCGGAATCCGCCCCACCGGTGGACCCCCTCGAAATCCGCCCCACCGGTGGACCCCCTCGGAATCCGCCCCACCGGTGGACCCCCTCGGAATCCACCCCACCGGTGGACCCCCTCGGAATCCACCCCCCCGGTGGGCCCCCTCGCCATCCACCCCACCGGTGGACCCCCTCGGAATCCGCCCCACCGGTGGACCCCCTCGGAATCCACCCCACCGGTGGACCCCCTCGGAATCCACCCCACCGGTGGACTCCCTCGGAATCAACCCCACCGGTGGACTCCCTCGGAATCCACCCCACCGGTGGACTCCCTCGGGATCAACCCAACCGGTCTGCCGCAAGCACTCTAATGTGACACTGGTGAGAAGCATCAGTGTCAAAACACTTGTGTGGCGTCGGATAGAGAAGAAACACAAAAGACACTCAAGAAGTGCTATGGTGACTTTGGACAGATACGGTAAGGTAATATTTCTACATAGGAAACATGTATCAATCTTTCTTAGGAATGCAAAATATTCCGTCACACATTATAGTGGGCTGTGTTTGTTGTTGCAGGTTTCTAGCACACAAAGTTATCCAGCAAAAGATAAAAGTTTTCTAAATTACCAGCAATAGATGTGGTCAGACTTTTTAAAGCGTTTGTATAGGACTGGACCAACAAAAAAAAATGTGCCACACCTGTTCACAGGTTGTGTGCGATATCGCAGCACAGCCACATTCACTTTAAACTGAGCAACATGTAGCAAAGTTTTTGACAGAAAGCAACCATGTTTTTTTGGTCCTTTATAACTCTTTTCACCTAGGGCCTATTGGTCTGCTGTTGGCCCAAACAAAGACTATGGGATCTGCAGCTCAAAGGTTTGTGGGACAGGGGAAGATAGTGCAGGTTTGCACAGTAATAAGAGCACAGATGGAACCTGTTCTGGTAATTGCATAAATATAGGACACATCCACAGGGATCTATATACCACTTCCCATACACATATAACCATCCCCCCATGCATCTACGATCACACAGATAGAGGTCTTTTAACAATGAGTACATGGGAAATTCAGAGTATGTCTAGATTCCTGGTTTTTTTTAAACTAAATTTACCAATTTCTGGTTAACACTCAATTTTTATCTCTGACAATGGCCATTGCAGATATGCTAATGTAAAATCCGTGCCAACTCTGTATACAGACACCAAGGCATAAATGTTTCTAGCACCCTTACAGACTGCGTATCAGTGAAGGAAGCATAAGAGTAACACAGCAGCGCTCTCCAATTGAATAAGCAAGTTGGAAGACATTTTTAATAATATCATTCACAACATTTTCCAAAATTTTTAAGACACAGAGACTATTGCCAAAGGACATTTTGGTCCACATGGATTTTAATCTGCAGTTGCTAAGTTAAGAATTTGTCTACATGGTAGTAAGCAAATACCGGCTGCATTCTGATTAAAGAATCCAGCCGGCATTGTGACACCTTGGGCGACATGTGTGAACGGGGCTGCGGCAGAAGTCTGGCGTCTTTTCAGCCCGAGATCTAGCACAGCCCCGTTCACTATAGTTTAAAGTCGCCCGTACTCCAATATCAGACGCATTACAGAGCGCCCGCAGCCTGATCTCGGGGGGTGCGCGGGAGCCGAGGCGCACTAGAACCGTACGAAGCTATAGATTTATAACTTTGTTACGGCAATTCCAGACGCATTACTGCAGAAACTAGGGGTGCTAATAGGGCAGTACAGGCAGTACTCCTGTCAGAGGCCCTAAACAAAGAGGGGCCCACTGATATGTTAAAAAATAGGAATTAGTAATGGGTGGGGGCCCCATTTGATTTGGCTGTTTGGGGCCCTGAAACAGTTAATAGATGACTGATGGCAGCCCTGGCAGGAACAGGTAAACCACTTTCAAAATTGACAGAATTGATGTTTCTGCGCTAGAATGCACCTAATTTATGACCCGCAGTAGAGTGCGTTCATATATTAGGCACATTCTACACTAATATAATGTGCATAAAAATTGCATAAATCATACGTCACCCCTTGAACATGGCTTTCGGGGATGTTCTGCCCCCATTTTGCAAATTCCACGTCCCCTCAACCACTGACATGTACATCTTCTGCCCAAAAACTGGGCGGAAGAATGAACATGTTCTAAGTTTTTCGGAACACCGGCGGTGTCAAAAACCGTCCGGCGGAAAATCCGTTCAGTGTGGACTACTGAACAGATTTTCTCTTAAAGCCCATGGAGATGGTTGACCGTTGGTTTACAGATGGCTTTCAAATCAGAAAATCGTCTGTAAAACGGACTCAAAACTCTGTCGCAGGGACAAGCCCTAAAAATAACACACCATAACCAAGGTATACATAAAAATAAAAAACCATAGCGACTGGAGCGTCAGCTCCAGGAGGACCAAAACTTTTTTTGCCATTAATCGATGTACCAAATTTTGGTAATGTAAAATGTTGTAAACTGTACTATTCTCTGCTTCTCACAGGATCTTCTTCTCTACTCCCAACATGTTAGCACTTCACTCAACCATCTCCAAGACTTCTCCCATGCTTCCCCCTTACCTTGGAACACAGTATCCGATACAGCAGATGCTCCTTCACCTCTACTAGTTTCAAAAGCAACCTGAAAACCCAGCATAGCCTAACTTACAATACCCCCGCTGCCCCTACACCAGCCCACAAACAGGTCTGCCCCTCACCTCCTGTCTCTTTCCTCCTCCCTTGGAGATTGTAAGCCTTCGCAGGCAGGGTCTTCTTTTCCTCTGTACTAGTCAATTAGTGTTGCCATTGTACTTTGTTTGGACCTATGTTTTGTATGTAATCCCCCTCGATTGTCTAGCACCCTTGAATTAATGGCGCTTTAATATATAGAATAATAAAATAATAATAACATTAACAAAGAGTCTTCCATATTGTATATGCAACTGGGAAATGCCGTTTCTTTACTTTAATGATACTACTGGATATAATCCTTCAATATGCACCCTGATTAACCCTCAGAGTTCTGAACACACAGTATATATATATTACCAGGGGCGTAGCTGTAGGGGGTTCAGAGGTAGCAGCTTGAGGGGGCCTAAAAGCCCTCCTGCTACATAAGGCAATACCAGCATTGTAAGTGGCACATGGAAGCTGGGGGCCACATTTTGCACTAAGGCCTCGAAGCTTCAAGCCACGCCTCTGTATATTACTTAGCACTTAAAGAAAAACATCAGGATCAGATACCTGCCATGCTTCTGTATAGGGCAGGGTCTGTATGGCCAGGTTTTCTTTTCTTCTGACTTCTTTAGGGTCTGCACCAGGGTCATAAACGTCTGATATGTCCAGGTCCACCTACCTTATTCCTTCACCTCCTCATCCTGCAGCTTTAGCAAAACAAGAGGTGGCCGCACATACGTTCATTTTAATGGGGGTTTCCCAAAAGCAAAAGCCGAACAAGCGAAATCAGCTATTTTCCGAGCCCCCACGAAATAATGGGGCAAGCTGCACATGCGGGGTAAACCTCCATTCGTACCCTTTGAGGAACAAGCAAGAAGGGTTGGAAAAAACACTTTTTCCTCAAGATGGTGGGACTCTGGGGGCCCACTTAGGGCCCTCCCCACATTTTAAATTAAAATGGGGATAGTTTTTTAACCCTATTTGTTCCTGAGAAAATAGAAGTGGACCGGGACGCAAAAGGGGTCCCCATACAAAAACCCGACAAAACTTTTATATTTATATGAATAGGTTAGAAATGAAAGGTTGGTGTTTCAACCCCCTAAAAAGGGGGCCCCCATAACGCACGCCCACTTAAACCCCTAGGTGCTTTTTTTGTCACCCTTTTCCTGTTTTTCCCTTTCATTGAAATTTTGCGTGGGGTGGTTTTTTCCTTTTAAATTGCTCTGGCCTCGAATTTTCTGAGTCTTCAGATCATTTGGGAAGGGGGCTGGTGTATTTTTTTGTGCTGGAGAAAAAGAATAAATTTTTAAATTTTTAAAAATTTTTTTTTTTTTTGGGGATTTCCTTGTACTATCTTTTTCTTTTGTATCGATTATCAAAATTATTTAATTTGGTTAAAAGGGTTTTTTCCCGGACTTTAAAGGGAACCTCTTTAGGTGGTTTTTTGCTGCCTTACCTTGGGGAGCAGGATATGACAGGGGTGGGAGAAGCTGAGCTCTGTATATATTGGGGTTATATGCAGGGGGAGGGAGCTGAGTCTTGTTTTATAGGGGTTTTATGAAAGAGGAGAGGAGCTGAGCTTTTGTGATATAGGGGTTTTATGCAGAGGAGAGAAGCTGTGCTTTTGTGATTTATAGGCTTTTTTAGGGTAGAGGAGAGAGGGGTGGCTCTGTGATTTTTAGGTTTATGACAGAGGAGAGGGGTGGAGCATAAAAACCAAAGGGATCTTCTGATACTCCAAGGGGGGGTGAACCCTTTTTTAAAAAGCTTTTTTTGTTGGGATAAAAGGGAGACTTTAAAAAAAATGGGCGAGGGTACAAAAAAAAGGTTTTTTCCCAATTTTCGGTTTTCATCAACAGTACGCGTTGGTTCCATAATTTCCCAATTTTAAAATATTACATCAGTTTATATCAATAAATTGGGACTTATGTTTTTCGACTAAGAAAGCTATGAAAAATTTTCCCCAAAACCTTTTAATTTCTTCCCCCTGGGACCTTGGCTGAATTTGTTCCAAAAAATTTCTATTTAAAAATATAACGGGGGGGGAAAGGAAAAGCTGCCCCCAAACCCCAAATAAAATTTACAGATTTTAAAAGCCCCAAAACCCCTGCACTTCATACAATAGGGGACATGTCCAAAACTGGCAAATTTCTGCAGCTTTTTGGTGCAATTAAACAGTGTAAAAAAAGGCCGGGCAGTATGAATTTTTCAAAAATCGGCCGTCTGATTTTACCTTTGCATAGTGAATTTAATGCACCTAAAAAAGCGCATTGCCCAATCGAGGGGCCCTTTTCGTAGAGAAGCTTGCCCGTGTATGTAATTCACCTTTATTTACACATTGCGTTTCGGAAAACAAGTATCCCTTACTGTGTATGTAAGGGCCTCAAAGATGCAATTTTGGGTTTCGGGGGGGCGGGAAAAGGGTAAACATTGCAGTGGGATGTAATGAATCCCCAATTTAAAGGGCTTTTGGGAGTGGGGGGCACAAATTTTTCCCTTGCTACAAAATTTAAACCCCATCTTTTTAGGGGGCATTTCAATTTTTTTTGTACCCCCCCCCCTAAAGGCCCCAAAGTTTTGGTATATTAAAAGTTCATTTAAATTGAGGATAGGCGTCAAATGTTTTTTTCCGCAAATACCAAAAGTCTAATTTCAAAAAACCAAAAAACTATGGTGCATTCGTATTGGGGCATGTCGCCCTAAATATACTATAAAATGTAAAGCAAAAAACTGGGATCAGGCTTTTCTTTAAACCCAATCGGTGATCCTTTGGTTTTCACAATGGTCAACCCTTGGGAACGCCCTTCCTACCATAAAAGGGGGCCCTGTAATTTTAAAAGTTCTTTTAGTCAAAACTTTAATTTTGGGGGAAAAAAACTATTCTGGAAACATCCTCCCCAAATGTTGTTTTTTCCCGGAATGTATTTTGAATCTGTCCAATGGGGGTTACCATTCCCCCTTTTTAAAAATGTGTTTCCCTGTATACTGTGCCAACAGCCGATTGGAAAAATAACCCACGGGGCAGAGACACCCCCACCCCAAAAAAGTATTGTAACCCCTTTTGACACAGTCGGGGAATTCATTTTGAGGAGGAATAACAGAAGAACAGCACAACACAGAGATATAAGAGAAGATGCTCCAGGATTGTTATTTCATAGAAAACACAGATATTTACTATAACTGATATGTCAGGAGAGGTCACAGGTCCTCCTTAAAAGAGGGGTCGCAAAAAATATAAATGCCCCACTAAAATTTGGGTGGAATTAAAAAAAGAAAAAAACCCTTCTTTGTAAGCCCCTGCAACAAGCACCGCAGCCTTACCGTGATCCCGGGCCCAACAAGTGAAACCCTTCATTCCCTTTATGTGACCCCGCAGTTATTCACAGGCCCATCAGTCCCCCCTTACCCAAGTACCCGCACGTGAAACCCCTGTGGCCAGTAACTGGCTGCCCCGGGGGACCCTTAAAAAATTTAAAAAGTGAGGTAATCTGGGAGGCACCACCCGGATGGGGAATGATGAAATATTTAAAGGTGTTTCCTTTTTCCCCTTTTTAGCAATCATAAACAGAGAGGGTTTTATAGGTTCTTTCGGGGGGGCCTTTTTTTGGGCGAAACCCCTTGGCTAGGGGTTTTTGGGTACTAGGTTAAGAAGGGTATTACCCGGATAAACCCCCCTTTTCTTTTTCTCCCCTTTTTGTGTGAGGCCCCCCTTCCCCCATTGTATTTGACCTGGGATTTTTGTTGGGCTTTTCCCTTGGGTTAATTGCGAATTAGGGCTTGGGTTACCCCGACTTTTTTGTCCCTTTTTCGGGGTCCGCAAAAGGATCTAAAAAATTGTTTAGTGTGATTAAAATTGAGTTAAAAAGGGAAAAAACCATCGGTTCCCACGGGAAAAACAGCGATTCGCTTTGGGGGGGCTTTCCCCGCACTGAAATTTTTGCAACCCGCTTAAAAAATTGACATGTCCCAAATTTTTTAATTTCGGTTTACGCAAAGGAAAGCCAAGGAGATAATGGAAGGGCCGCTTTTTCCACTTGTCCAAAAGCGCTCCACACCCCCTGGCCCTAACAGTGGGCCCCGGGTTTGCATCCCGAAAGGGAAAGCGAAAAGCGCAGTGAGCACGCAGGTTGGGGGCCGCGGTGAACCCGGGGGTTTTAAACGCGGGGGGCCCGGGGGGGAGGTGAAACGGCGGCTGGATCGCGGGCGGGGCGCAGGTGAGTGGGGGCTGGTGCGGGGGGTGCCCGGGGGATCCGGGCGGCTGGCAGGGGAAGCGGGGGTGATGGGGGGGGCGCGGTGGCTGCGATCGAGGGGGTGGAGATCGGGGGGGGGGGGGGGGGCCTGGGGCTGCCTTTAAATTTTTATGGAGGAGGGGGTGAATGAAATTTTAATGGAGGAGTGGGGCGAAAATAAATGGAAGAGATGGGGCTAAAGTATAAATTGGAAGAGAGGGGGCATGATGGCACCCGGCGGGAGTTTTGCTCCCACGCCGGGAGTCCCGCATGGCCTCTGCGGGCTGCGTTGGGAGTGGGGGCCCCCGGAACGTTTGCACCCCGGCAGAGAAAGGGCTTCCCGGGCGCTGGGGTGCTCCCTTTGGATTTCTGATGCCCCCGGGTGGGGCCGCCGGGCTCGGTTTGTGCTAAGAAAAACAGTGTCCTGGAGCCGGGCGCAGGGAGGAGGGGGTAAAGGGGAAAACGGGCGGGGAGGAGAGGTGAAGGGAAGAGGGGCGCCGGGGAGGGGAATGGGACGGGGCAGGAGGAGGGGTTTAAAAGGAGAGGGCGCAGGGGGGGAGAGGTGAAGGGAAAGACGGGCGCAGGGAGGAGAGGTGAATGGAGAACGGGGCAGGAGGAAAAGGTGAATGGAGACGGGGCAGGAGGAGGGGGGGGGAGAGAGAGAGAGAGCCCTTTCTTTCTGAAAAGAAATCCGGAAAAGCGGATGGGGGAAAACCCCCAAGGGAAAAAAAGCATTGAGAACGGTTAAAAAATTTAAAGTCCCCCAACTGTTTGCTTTTTTGCGGATCCTTTTTCCCGGGAAGCGTTTTTCCCAACTTCAAAAAGGATCCGTAAAAAGGATCCAAAAACGCCGTGTGAACAACCCCTTACTCGGGTTTCCCTTTTTTAAGTAATTATTAAACCCAAAATTTTTCCAATACATGGGGTTTTTGTTGTTTATATTCTTCCTTAAACAGAACTATAACGGGGAACCGGGGAAGCCCGGCCTGTTTTGTTTTGGGTGTGCTGCATTTTAAAATTTCATGTTTGATGTTACAGCCCATAAAAAACATAAAGCCATGTGAAACCGAACAAAGGGTTTTCTAAAAATTGTATTTTACCTGTTTGTTGGGCCCCAAAAAAAGGGACGACTTTCATCAAGTTAAACCTTTTTTGTGCTAAGTTTGATCCAGGGGAAAGGGAAAACCTTCCATGAGGAAGAAGCTAACAAACTTTTTTTTAAGGGAGAAAATTTTTCCCCAAACCCCAATTTTGGCAAAAAGGGGAATAAATCCCTGGTTTAAAAAACCCTTCCCCAAAAACCCGGGTCACTATAATTTGGGTTATATTTTTAAAAATCTAGAAATTTTTCCCAGCCCCTTTTCCAGAATTGGTCATTTTTAATTGTTATTTTAAATTAAAATCTGAAATGAAACCCCCAGACCCTTCCCCAAAGGA